>SNQJ01S0014450.1:32305-65576 GCA_010110895.2 Picea sitchensis | reverse complement strand
GATGGCAGAACTGATCCGCAATCCGGAGAAGATGAAACGAGCCCAAGCAGAATTGGACGAGGTAGTTGGGCGTAAGCAAATGGTGGAAGAGAGTGATGCTGAGCGTCTACCTTATCTCCATGCAGTGGTCAAAGAAGTGTTCCGAATGCATCCGGCAGTTCCTCTTCTGATCCCACACAGAGCCGACGGCCGTTGTGAGATTGAGGGTTTCGTGATACCCAAGAACACCCAGATAATCATCAACGTTTGGGCGATCGGAAGGGACCCTTCCATCTGGAACGAACCGTCGGAATTCGTCCCAGAGAGATTTATTGATCAGAAGCTGAGCAGGGTGGATTACAAGGGACAAAACATGGAGCTGATTCCGTTCGGAGCAGGAAGGAGAATGTGCGTGGGGCTTCCGTTGGTGAGCCGGATGGTCCATGTGTTGTTGGCGTCGCTCCTTCATTCATTCGACTGGGAACTTCCCGGAGGCATGCCCGCCGAGCAACTGGACATTACCGACAAATTTGGACTCACACTCCAAAAGGCAGTGCCCTTGGAAGCAATCCCCACACCACGCCTGCCCTTAGAAATGTATTAAAGCTATATTAGATCAGATTACAACTCTCTCTGCATCTGTCCTGCTTTTTCATATTAGTACAGATCTCTGATGGCTTAAGAGATTTAGGGTAACATCGACTTCTTTTTTACTTAATATTATATCACATCTCTGACAGGTTGAAGGTAAGATCTTTTTTTTTTTACTTTTAATGTACTGTTGTATTAGGTCTTCCCTGTCCTAAGATGTAAGATCTTTTCGTAGTTTTTTTTTTTTAATGCTGATCATTTAGGTAGTATTAAAATAAATTAAAACAATTTCCAGAGAGAAAGTTTTAAAGATTTAAGCTCAACATTCTTATTTGATAAACAGAAACATAATTTTATTGTTAAATATGAGAATTGTTTTTTACTAAAATAAATTGAGATTATTTACTTATTAATTTATTGGAAGGCAATTTTAATACAAAATTAAGATACTTTATTACTCTATTTCAACAATATTTGTATAATATATGGACAAGGTACAATCATGTAATAATCTTCTTCCTAATAAGATTTTAACAATGATATTTTGTTATTTTAAAAATATATTTTACTAAATAGAATCCTTCAACATTACAAAAGAGTGGTTTATTCATGTAATAATCTTCTTTCTATTAAGAAAATTCACTAAATAGAATCCGTCAATATTAAGATTTTGACAATGAAATTTTGTTATTTTAAAAATATATTTTACTAAATAGAATCTTTCAACATTACAAAAAAGTGGTTTATTCATGTAATAATCTTCTTTCTAATAAGAAAACTCACTAAATAAAATCCTTCAATATTAAGATTTTAATAATGAAATTTTGTTATTTTAAAAATATATTTTATATATTTCACTAAATACAATCCTTCAACATTAGGTGATTATATTCAATTATATATATATTCAAGTTTTACAATGAAATATTTATTTATGATCAACATTGAAATAGTTATTTTGTTATTAATATTTTTTTTATATATCATGTGTCATTTCTTGTTGAGGAGAGTAATTGTACATCTCCCTTATTCTAGACAGTGGAAAATACATCTCTATATAATAATAATAATAGTAATTTCTTAGGATGTAGTTTTATTTTTTGTTATTTTATTCCATGTCAAGTTTTACATGATGCATGTAATTTTTATTTTTTTTTAATTGAAACTATTTTATTTTTATTAATGTTATATTTTTAAAATTAAGAGGATTTTAATTTTTTTAAATGCAGTGTTATCTAACATAACATAACAATAATGCCTCAACATCTACCCCATACAAGATTGTCGCTACTCTCTATACAAAAACGACCTTACATAAAACTGCAATAACAATCAAATAAAAACAACCACTTATCCTCATAAATGTTGTAGAGCTTCTCGGTAAACAAAGAAATGTTGTAAAATTGCATTATCAACCTATATAGACAAGTTATTACAAGAAAATATTGTGTTCATACACAATGTCACTTTAGTGCTTTCTTCTGTTTAACACTGAATATCATGGAGAGTCTCACAATAATTTATGCTTCGCTTAAATCAAGATATGTGATTGCAAGAAGGAAACAACATGAATGTGTTGGCAACGAAATATTTTCCAGTTTATCGATTATATTTTGTTACTATTGTATTTATAGTCTGGACTTGGAAGTCTCCCTTCCATGTGACAATTTGTTCAAAACCCATTTGAGTGCTGAAATAACTGTGTTTAGTGCTTTGATGAAGCTTTAGGACGATGCATATTTTGAATAATCCCTCAAGTGGACCTTATAACATAGTAAGATATTAAAGAATACCTTTAATTTCACTAGATATTAATAAAAATCTTTGAAAATTCTTTTGATTTCACCCCTCCAATACATATTTTCAATCAAAAATCTCTATATATACTAGATACTTATTTTTATACCCCCAATACTTATAAATCCCTTTGTAAGTAGCATCCTTCCCCAATATCTGCAATATACTAATTTTATTTTTCATAATTTAAAAACCCATTTTATAAATAAACTTGAAAAGATATTAATCAACAAAATAAAACCTCATAAGATATACCTTCAACTAGCTTGCAAGATAAAAAAAAAAAAAAAATTGTTGCAATAAAAAGTTGATTAACTCTTATTTGACAAAAAAAAATCAATTACTTGATTAAATTACTCATAAGCTTCCTTTTGTTATATCTTATATGAAAAAAATATTCTAAACCTACAGTATGCTCCTAAGATGTGATAATTCTTCAATCGTTGTTCGTTCTTATTAATAGGGTGGAAAGTTTATGTTTTTCATTATTGAAGGCCTAGGAATACCATGGGTTAGAATTCGTGATTTTCTCTTTGATTTAGGTTTTTCTTGCGGTGCATTTTCATATATATGTAATATTATATTACAGACCATACATATTGCTTACAATAATGGATTTTTTTGGCATGTTGTGATGGTTAAGTTTTCTACCCTAGTTTAGAATGTGGGAATGTCTCTTTGGCTACATTTTCATCAATACATTACAGACACATACACATTGCTTAGAAAAATGGTTATTTTTTTCATGGTCATTGTAGGTGTTCAACCGTTGTATGTCTATAAGTTAGGAGATATATGAATTGGGTGGTTGAAAGGAATAATTTTTTGAAAAAAATAATTTATTTTGCAGACCCATAGCTACATTATTTTCTTTATTATTGTGGTGAGTGCTACACTAAGGTGTGATTATGGTGAGGCTCTGAACAAGAGAATTTTGTTTTATAATGTAGTGGAATTGTAATAGAAAGATGTATAAACATGTATTGAGGAGTCTTAATTTAATTTCAAAAATATTTATAGAAATTATAATTATCCATTAGAATTGAAGTGTATCTCTATTGCTTTAAGAATTAACAAGCAATGATTCATTCTACTCATGTCTAATGATGCACATAAATTATTCTACTATACTATGATATATCAATCACCCTTTTATTTTTTACTTGTCAACTTTGCACACTACCATACAGGCCTCAATTTTCTAATTGATTATTAAATCTCAAAAGAGCATGATATTTTATAATTATAAATATAGTTATAAATATTTGCATGAGGAAAAATTAGTTTTAGTCAACTTTAAAAATGCAATATTTTTAAACGTACCAATTATTTGAGCTTAATGTCCCTCTAGAGAAATATGGGAGAACTGGTGTGGAACTAGTCCATCTCAATTATCAACTCTAAATCAGTAGGAAGCATCTATTCTAAAGCTGGAGCATATAAACTTGAGAGTAAAAGGAGATAATAAAGAACAGTGAGCATTGAAAATGGTATCAAAAGTGAAAGGAGACAAGTTTTCAAGAAGTAACAATAATAATCGAGTTTTAAGTAATTAAAAGTGTAATGTGGTGTTGCATGTGGATGTGCATAGAAATGAAGTTAATACATGTCACGAGGGATTGAGTTATAGGTTCTTCAAATGTGTAATCAGGTGTTGCAAGTGAATGCATATGACAAACATAATTAAATGATTGTAGAGTTTATTTAAATATTTTATTAACTCCCCTCATGTTAATACATTTCATGAGGGATTGAGTTGTAGGTAGCTCAAATGCATAATGTAGTATTGCATGTCAATGCACATGGCAATGTAGATCAAAGTCTTGCAGATTTTATTTAAATCCTTGACAAACATGCCTTGAGTTCACTTAGAAAACATGCATATCAGTACTAATGTTTAGTGAAATATTGTTTTTGAAAACTTAATTGTTAAAATTAATGCTTACTTTAGAGTCAGTTTGGGGTTTGTTGGAGATTGTTGAGATATTCTCTGAACCTCTATCTCCAAGTTTGAAATAAGTTGGATATAACAACATTATAAGTGTATTGTATCTGATTTTTCATATGTAATAATAATAATTGTGTGTTTTCTCTATGCATGTTATTTTCAAATTTTGTATCAGAGCAAGTACCTCTAGGTATAATTCCCTCATGGGAGGGCCCAAAATATGTAGAGTGTGGGTGAGTAGATTTGTTTTTTTGTGGGTTTTCTATATTTTGTGTGAAATATTTATGTGTGCATGTAGAAGGAAAATGATAGAATATTGTCGGTGTTGTGGAGCTTCAAAAGTAGGTTTTCTGCGATCTTGAGAGGGAAGGATCGATAGACATTTGATGGGCCACCCATTTGATTTTCCCCATTAATTCTCGATTTGCGGAAATATATTAAGAGGAGGAAAGTTTCCTTTGAAGAAACATTTATAAAACATTGGAAAGGAGCCATGTGTTGCAAGATTACATAGTAAATATACCTCTGCTGCCACTTCTCAAGTCAAAAGAGACACCGCATCATTTCCACAACATGAAAGTAGAACAATGCCATTTCCTTCTATTGTGAACAAGAATAGATCATTGGAGTGTTCATCTTTCCCATTGATGAGACTGTTGGAGTGTTTTCTACCAGAAAAGTATAGTGTTAGAGTATGTTGTTGAATTACATTGAGAAAGCACACACAATAGAGAGCACCCCTTGTCTTACAAAATGATTTATGTTGGTCAGAAAAATGATGACTTGGGAACCATCGCTCTCATCACCATTGTATTCATCGTGGGCTCTAACATCATTGTTTCCATGCTTTAAGAGAGCTTCATGTGTGGATAGGTCATCGCCTATGATGTTGCTGCATGAGGTAATAGTTTTAGATTAGTTTCTTTTTGAACATGGAGTATATAGCGTTGGAAAAATTTAATGGCCACAATTTCCATACTTGGAAAGTTAATATTTAGTTGCAATTGATGCATAAAAATTTATGGGGAATACGAAAAGGAACAAAAGTAGCACCTATAGATCCCAAGCAATTAATTGACTAGGAGAGAAGGGAGGAAAGAGCTAAGTCTATCCTTGGACTGTCTCTTTCATATTCTTAGTTGTATCTAATTGATTTAGAAAAGTCATCAACATAAATATGCGAACAATTAAGTAAGAAATTTGGCGAAAAAACTATAAATGCAAAGTTTTCCTTAAAATTACAATTGTCGAAGCTTAAAATGCATGATAATATATCCTTTTATACTCACATAAATGATATAAATTATCTTACAAGGCACTTGGTGGAAACTGGCACTAAAGTATACGATGAAGATGCAAACACAATTTTGGTAAACATTCTATCTTCAAATTATGACAATGCTATTTTTACTTTAAGTCAATTGTCCTCTTGAACACTATTGGAAGATTGGTTGTTGTCATTGATGTCAACTTTAGTCATTGGTTTTGGACCGCAAGATTGATGAAGGTATTTGGACATGAAGGACAGTGCACATGAAAACACAACATACATGGATGGATAGTATACATCATGTTGTTTCCGGTGGTAATTGGAACATCACATGGATCCTCATGGTTCAGGAGAAATGAATTTTTGAGGATGACAAAGAGAATTGAAGAAGGAAGTACAGGCCGACCTTGAAGATAATTAAAGAAAATAATTACAAAATAATAAAGTGTCAGGTCGGCCCTAATGTTAAAAGGAAGTGACATAAAGGGTATAAATACATATCATTATACATTCATTTTAAACACACAAATTGAATTTCAGAGGAAATCTGAAGTAAAGAAGACCGGATTTCAAGGGAGGATGAAGTCTTTTGGTGATGTGTTCTTACCATTTTCGCTATTTTTTTTCTAGAAATATTCAGATGGTGAAATTGAAATGGTATTTATAAGACATATCTAGGTACCCATGGTAAAATTTGCAGCTCTTTTTTCGCTATAATTTTGGAGATACACTATGTGGAAGATAAGGTTTTTTACTAGTCTTGAAGCTAGTCATAAATAGGTGTTCTGGGTAAAATAGTCATAACTTATTCATAGATAATCCAAATGATTTGAGACCATTTTCATTGGAAAGAGTACGAGATGTATTTTTTGGTGTGCGAGTTTCAAAATTTGATGTTACATATTGAGCGTAGGGCATTCTGTACACATTCTCTCTCCTTAATAAACCAAAATTGAATAAGGTTTACCATTCTCTCTATAAACCTCTTTCTGGGGATGATTCAAGGAGTGAAACATGGAGGCATTTAAGAGAATACATTGAGTAATATTATCTACAGGATAAGAGTATTCCAATAATTGAAGAATTGTAGAGGTTGAAGAAGTCTCAGGAAGCATTATCAGGTTCTATGTGATGGTTGGTTGATGGTGATGATTTAATGTAAAGTTTTATTATCTCTCATATATTCTTGGGTGGAAGGAAGGGGAATGGATGGAGAGGTCAAATCTCTCTTGATATTGGAGGATTGTATCTTCCTCTTGGATTTTAATCCCTCCCTTTATATTTGGAAGCTTTAGCTACATTTGGAAGTCATTACTCCCTTGAACAATAACTATTGATTATTTCTCATATATTGTGCTTGGTGTATTGTGGTGTATTGGTGTAACTCTTATACTATTGTTCATTTATCATTGGATATAATTGAATGGTTTAAGTATAATTTTAAAAAGTTTTTAAATTTTACTTGATACTAATTCAGACCCTCTCAGTATCAACAATTGGTATAAGAGCAGGTTACCTTCAGAATAGTTGAACCACTGGAAGGAAAATCCTGAGCAGAGATGGATGACCATGAGCATATTTCAAATGGGATTCAAAGATTTGATGGAAGAAATTATGCATACTGGAGTGATATAGTGAAAAATTACCTAACATCTTTGGGAGTAGACATTTGGTACTCAGTTGTAAATGGCTATGTAATCCCAAACAATGCTCCAACTCGTCCAAATGAGAAAAAGACTATGAGTTGTAATTCAAAAGCCAGACATGTTATTCTTGGAGCATTGGCACCAACCATTTCTAGCAAAGTGATGGGCTACAACACTGCTAAAGAGGTATGGGACAAACTCAAGAGTATCTATGAAGGTGATGCAAAAGTTAAGAAGGTAAAGCTTCAACAACATAGAGAAGAATTTGAAAATTTGAAGATGAATGAAAAGGAAGATATTGCAACCTATTTTCTTAGAGTTGATGAAGTTGTTAATGCTATCAGAGGATTAGGTGAAGAGATCTATGAGTCCTTGGTTGTACAAAAAGTGTTGAGATCACTTCTCTTCAAGTATGATGCTAAGGTCTCCGCCATTGAAGAAACTAGGGACTTGACCAGAATGACAATGGATGAATTACATGGGTCTCTTATAGCATATGAAATGAGAACAGGTACATAAAGTGACTAGCCAAATAATGAAGAAGCCTTTAAATCCATAAGAAGACAAAAGACAAGGATAATGACCTTGATGAAAAAATAGAAAATTTTGTAAGAAGGTTCCAGAAGGGAAGTGGAAGATAAAAATGTAAGTTTCCTCTCAAATGCTTTAAGTGTGGTAGAATAAAACATATTGTTGAAAATTTCTACTATAAAAAGAGAAGTCTCAACAATAAAAATATCTTCTACTCCAAGGATGATGACATCTCCTCATATGAGAGTGATGAAGAAGATAATGATGGAGGAGAAGTCCTATTCATAACCCAAGAAACCCAGGATGATGATCTCAAAAATTCTAAAGAAGAAGAAATCATTTATGAATAAGATTAAGATGAAGAAAACAACCTTGATTCCTTTTGGGGATACAAAGACAATGCAGAGAGTGAACAAGAAGATGAGAATTTTGAAAAGTTGAAGCATGTTGAAACTGAAAATAGCAAGCTTAGAAAAACAAACATAATACTAAAAGGTGAATTGAGTAGTTGTGAAGAAGATAATTACAAGCTTGAAAAGACCATTGATAGCTTGAAGGAAAAATTATAAGATTATGAGAAATTGAAAGAATAATTGGATCACACAAAAGGGGAGCTACTATTGACAATAGAAAATTTGAAGAAGTTTGAAAAAAGAACTGAAAAATTAGATGAGATCGTTAGCATTCAAAGATCCCCAAACGAAAATACAGGACTAGGATACGATGACAGTTTGAAGACAACAAAACAAGAGAAGGAAGATGAAAATGATGAAGCCAACACTCCAGGACAAGTTGAACAACAAGATAGAATACTAGAATTCAGAAGGAATGAGACATCAATATGATCCTCTCACATTAGGTATGAAAGAAATCATTATGAAGGAAACTAAAGAAGAATAGATCGTGAACTCAGATGAACCACACCACAAAGAAGATCACTTACTCCCAGGTATCAAAATTTATTTCTTGGACATTGTTATACTTGTGGAAATTTTCGACACAAGGCAATCAATTGTAGAATCAATGAAAGGAATAATTACGCAAGCTACAGGAATTGTGAAAATAGTAGATATGGAAATGTTCTTAGACCTGTCAACAAAAATTATAATCCATTTGACCCATTAGTGGATCAAAATATTGTATGTTAAAAATGCAATAATCTTGGTCACAAAGCACGAGATTGCAGAGAGATGAATGAAGATAATCGTATGCCAAATGTCTATATACCAACTACAACATGGAAAATGAAAGAAATTCCATACAATGAAAACTGTCAAATAACATTGGTCATTGAATAATGAAAATAAGAAGATGAATGATTCATAGACAGTGGGTGCTCATCTCATATGAATGGAGATCAAAGCAACTTTTTCAGCTTGAAGAAAAAGGGTGGAAATGTTGCATTTGGAGATGACTCATCTACCAAAATACTTGGAAAAGGAACTATAAAGCTTGGAAGTGAAAATGTAAAAGAAGGAAAAGTCAGATTGGTTGAAGATCCGAAGCATAATCTCCCCAGTGTCAACAAAATATGTGATCAAGGATACACTCTTACGTTTGACTTCCGGAAATTTAAAATAAGAGAAAATAACTCAAGAAGATTGGTTGTAACTGCAACAAGAAGACCGAAAAACATATACATCCTAGACATGAAGAAGAGAGAGAAGAAAAAATCCACACAAAAGGATTCCAAGTAAGAAAAAGTCCCAAAGACCAAAAATAAGGATGAAGTACTATTGAGTGCCACATTTTTAGGGGGAGTAGCCCCAAAGAAGAGATTTACCTTTTTCCATTAAACTCAGGGGGAGAAAACATACCCTTTTTCATTGATGTCAAAGGGGGAGAGAAATTGGGATCATGATGACAGGGGGAGTATGAGTGTTTCCATCAATGGCAAGGGGGGATATTGTTGGAAGATTGGTTGTTGTCATTGATGTCAACACTAGTCATTGGTTTTGGACCGCAAGATTGATGAAGGTATTTGGACATGAAGGATAGTGCACATGCAGACACAACATCGATGGATGGATATTATACATCATGTTGTTTCCAGTGGTAGGTGGCATGTCACGTGCATCCTCATGGTTGAAGAGAGATGAATTTTTGAAGCTGACAAAGAGAATTGAAGAAGGAAGTACAGGTCGGCCTTGAAGATAATTAAAGAAAAGAATTACAAAATACGAAAGTGTCAGGTCGTCCCTAATGTTAAAAGGAAGTGACATAAAGGCTATAAATACATACCATTATACATTAATTTTCAACACACAAGTCGAATTTCAGAGGAAATATGAAGTAAATAAGGTCGGATTTCAAGGGAGGATGAATTCTTTTGGTGATGTGTTATAAGGTATGTTATTTACAGGCCATCTTACCATTTTCGCTATAATTTTTTTTCTAGAACGATTCAGATAGTGAAATTTATGTGGTATTGAGAAGACATATCTAGGTACCCGTGGTAAAAATTTCATCTCTTTATTCGCTATATTTTTGGAGATACACTATGTGGAAGAGAGGGTTTTTTACTAGTCCTGAAGATAGTCATAAACAGGTGTTTCGGGTAAAACATTCATAACTTATTCATAGAGAATCCAAATGATGTGAGATTGATTTCATTGCAAAGATAACGGGATGTAGTTTCTTGTATGTGAGTTTCATAATCTGATGTTAAATATTGAGCGTGGGGCATTATGTATAAGTTATCTCTCTTGAATAAACTAGAATTGAATAAGGTCTACCATTCTCTCTATAACTTATTTCTGGGGAGGATTCAAGTAGTCAAACTTGGAGGTGTTTCAAAGAATACATTGAGTAATATTATCTATAGGATCATATTAATTCAAGAATTGAAGAATTTCATAAGTTGAAGAAGTCTCAGGAAGCATTATCAGGTTCTATGTGATGGTTGGTTGATGGTGATGATTTAATGTAAAGTTTTATTATCTCTCATATATTCTTGGGTGGAAGGAAGGGGCAAGTATGGAGAGGTCAACCCTCTCTTGATATTGGAGGATTGTATATTCCTCTTGGAGGTTTATCCCTCCCTTTATATTTGGAAGCTGTAGCTACCTTTGGAAGTCACTACTTCCCTTAACCAATAACTATTGATTATTTCTCATATATTGTGCACAGTGTATTGGTGTAACTCTTATACCATTGTTCATTTCTCATTGGATATAATTGAATGATTAAAGTATAAGTTGAAAAAGGTTTTAAATTGTACTTGAAACTGATTCAGGTGAGTAGATTAGTTGTTTTGTGAGTTTTCTATATTTTGTGTGAAATATTTATGTGTGCATGTAGAAGGAGAATGATAGAATATTGTCGGTGTCGTGGAGCTTCACAAGTATGTTTTCTAAGATATTGAGAGGGAAGGATGACTAGACATTTGATGGGCCACCCATTTGATTTTCCCTATTAATTATGGGTTTGCAGAAATATGTTAAGAGGAGGAAATTTTCCTTTGAAGAAAAAAATATTAAACATTGGAAAGGAGCCATGTGTTGCAAGATTACATAGTAAATATACCTCCGCTACCACTTCTCAAGTCAAAAGAGACATTGCATCATTTCCACTGCATGCAAGTAGAACAATGCCATTTCCTTCTATTGTGAACAAGAATAGATCGTTGGAGTGTTCATTATTCCCATTGATGAGACTGTTGGAGTGTTTTTTTATCAGAACAGTATAGTGTTAGAGTGCGTTGTTCAATTACATTGAGAAAGCACACACAATAGAGAGCACCCCTTGTCCTACAAAATGATTATTTTGGCTAGAAAAAGGGCAACTTGGGAACCATCGCTCTCATTGCCATTGTATTCATCATGGGCTCTAACATCATTGATGCCATGCTTTAAGAGAGCTTCCTATGTGGAGAGGTCATCGCCTCTGATGTTGCTGCATGAGGTAATAGTTTTAGATTAATTTCTTTTTGAACATGGAGTATATAGCATTGGAAAAATTTAATGGCCACAATTTCCATACTTGGAAAGTTAATATTTACTTGCAAATTATGCATAAACATTTATGGGGAATACGAAAAGGAACAAAAGTAGCACCTATAGATCCCAAGCAATTAATTGACTGGGAGAGAAGGGAGGAAGGAGATAATTCTATCCTTGGACTGTCTCTTTCAGATTCTTAGTTGCATCTAATTGATTTAGAAAAGTCATCAACATAAATATGGGAACAATTAAGTAAGAAATTTGGCGAAACAACTATAAATGTAAAGTTTTCCTTAAAATTTCAATTGTCGAAGCTTAAAATGCATGATAAGATATCCTTTTATACTCACATAAATGATATAAAGTATCTTATAAGGCACTTGGTGGGAACTGGCACTAAAGTATACGATGAAAATGCAAAGACAATTTTGTTAAACATTCTATCTTCAAATTATGACAATGCTATTTTTACTTTAAGTCAATTGTCCTCTTGAACACTGGATGAAATGATAGCATCACTTTTAGTAGAAGAAAAGAGAATGAAAGTGGGAGAGACAGAAGTCAATTCACAATCTGAAAATGCACTATTCTCCAAGGAAAGGATGAATAAAAGCATGACTTCAATTGAATGCTTCCACTGCCAACGATGTGGACATACGACATTGAATTGTAAAATTTGTTCCAAAGATCTTTTAAACATAATACTAAAAGAATCATCCAACATAGCTACCTATGAAGACTCACCAAATGCCATCTTTGAAGTATCACCAGACTCTCATAGTGATAATAGTCTCTCTTACTTTTCTAGAATATAGTTATTGAATATGTACGCTATATTTATTTTGTTTGTAAAATCATATGTTGAAAGACCTCCCATAGAACATAGTAACATAATTTAAGCCGATGCTTCTTGATGTTCTTTGGTGCCACATGAACACATCACTTGTTTTATTATGTCTACAGTCTGTTATAAGCTGACGGTTCTTGTTTTCCTTCGATGCTCCAAGAACAAAAATTATTTGTTATCCTTGTGTATTTGTGTATGTGAAAAAGGTTGGGTTGTATGATTCACTGTTAGATACATCTAATATCTACACTACTTTCCTATATAACTGGTGAATATAGTTTGTTGTATTCAGACATATGGAAGTATGTCAATAGGATTTATGATGAATCCCGATTTGGATTCGAAACGTCGATGACAAAAATGACACCAACTGTGGATTATCCGGCAATTAATCTCGAAACTACTCACCACAGAAATCTGAAAACAACCATTATCTACATTGTTTTTTGAAGTATGTCAAGAATCGTTGGTCATTACAGGTATGTCATTGATGGTCAAAAGCAATTGTATCTTCAATGGATGAAGTGGTAGCTTGAATGAATGGGTGAGAAAGAACATGATCTATGAGATTTCAGAAGTGGATCAATATATTGATGAAGACCAGACTACACAATGGTGAAAGTGATTTTTTTTTGTATTGTTATTTGTGATGTAAGCATTAAAGGAGGGTGTTAGAATTAATGCTTACTTTAGAGTTGGTTTGGGGTTTGTTGGAGATTATTGAGATATTCTCTCAACCTCTATCTCCAAGTTTGGAATAAGTTGGATCTAACAACACTTATATAAGTGTATTGTATCGAGGTTTGCATATATAATAATAATAATTGTGTGTTGTATTTTTCCAATTTTAATATGTAATGAAATATTATTTTCAAAAAATTTGTCATTAATCACCTAATCTTAACCCAATTGTAGATTTGAATCATTAGAAGGCCTATCCACAAAATCAACCTCAACCATTGAATTTGTAGATGAATTTAGGTGAGGCCTGTTATCACCCTATAAGTTATAGGAATCAACTGGTGACTGGGATATTATCTGTCTCTAGTGTTTTTGTTGACAAATGATTTTTCATTCTGCAAATAATTTGAAAAGGAAAGAAAAAAGAAAAAGAAAAAGAAAAAAGAAAAGAAAAAGAAAGAAAGAAAAAGAGGGCATAAAAGAATTGCAATAAAATCCCCATGCAATAATAGTAACTTGGTCCATACCTTTCAAGCATGGCCAATTTATTTTTAAATTTGATGTTGATAGGGTAGTGAATGATTTGGCTAAACAGTTTAATCTTAGCCAAAGTATCTAGGTTAGATTAGTGAATAAATCTGGCCAGACTGTCTAATCTTGGCCAGATAGCCCCAGGGTAGAGTAAATACTTAACCCAACAGTTTAATCTGGGTTAACTGTCATAGGAAAATAGGTTAGTATGTAGGCTAGTTGCCTTATTGTTTCACTCCAATAAAACCAACTTTATGTAAATGTTGCACCATGTCTCAAATGCCTAAACGATAGTTTGGTCGAAGCCCCATGGTGGTGTCTACTTGAAATTTTGGAAGAAAAACCCATAAAAACGCATTTATCCTAAGTTTTTCCCAGCACATGTGTTCTCCGCTCCCCATTTTATGGTCCCTGCACATTTCAACGGTCCTGATCACGGCGCCCAGATATACGGTGTACAGAGCATTCTGGACCCCCCCGACCGTTCTACTTTTAACCGGGGGGGGGTCCGGAATCGCTGATAACATTTTCACGCATCTGGACGACTCAGGGATGAGCGCTTAAATCAATGGTCCAGATTGGATTCCAGACCCCCCCCGTCCGTTCTGCCTTTAATGGAGGGGGGGGGGTCTGGAATGAGTGATAAAGAGCACGCTTGGATCTACGGCTCAGAAACAAGCGTGCAGATCAATGGCCCACGATGGATTTCGGACCCCCCCGGATGATCTACTTTTAACCGAGGGGGGGGGGTCCGGAATGGTTCTCTCCCTCTGGTGGGCCCCTTGTTATATGTGGCATGAATATATTGGTCCCGAAGTCCCTTCACCATCTGCTATCTGACAGACCCCCCGTCACTTATGGACGTCATCTTCCACTGGTTCCACTTGATTCCCGAGTTATGTCACATCCCATAACTGTTGTTAGTCCCCTACCCCCTTTAACTCATGGCAAGCCCCTTATTGCGACTTTTACCTCCAATCCCTAGCCACCACGTCACTCGTCTATACTTTTCAAGCCACCGTCACCTGCCATCTCACCCCCAAGTGGCCCGTTGTCCATTTATTACTGGATAACCTATCCGTTATCCAGCTGACCTATCTCTCGCGCCCAACCGACCCCATTTTAAATAAAACTACCGTTATTTTTCCTACTTTCGCTATTCACCCATCGCACCAGAGAAAATCATAACTTACTCCTCTGTTATGTTTCATCACCCTCATCCACAGTCAGTCGACCCCACTAACTTTGTGTTTATTGCAGGTACTGTTGTAGAAATGGTGCCAAAGCCCAGATAAGMAGAAGGAGAGGAGAATCCTTTTCTCCTGCCTCCTGTCGACCTGGACAAGATCCCATTGGTCAACAAAGACAGATTGATCGCAGATACCAAATGCRATTTCAATTTCTCAGACCTACAGTCATGGCTCAAGGAGGTTTTCCTAGACCAGAGTGATGAAATTGGACTCTGGGAGTCCAATTTACCCCTTTACCTTTTTCCCCAGATCCACCATTTTCCCGAATTCRCACTTAAATGCCAAGCTCACTATATTCTTGAACAGAGGGTCGTCGTCTCCTCATCCGRAGACACCCTGTTCCTCATCATGCCCGAAGACATAGACTAGATGATGCAAATCCCCTGTGCCGATTCTGCATCTCCCTTCAACCTGGAAATCCTTAGAGAGTTGTATCAGAAGATGACTTTTCCCCATAGAGCTCAAATATTCGAGATTTTCCTTCCCACCTCCGCTCAATTCCCTTCCAAAAATCCCCCTTACCCGTTGTCCATGTTCTCCACTAAGGGAAACCAGGTCATTTCTTCCCTTTGTGCTTTTCTAGGGTACTATTCTGACCAGTGGGTAGATGAGCCCATTATGGGTTTTCTATCCATTTTCTCCACTGATGAAAATCCCACCACCCAGTTTGATTTCAACACCTTCTTGGCGGACAATATTCGCGAACAGTTCGTGAATTTTGGTACGGAAGGCATGTTCAGATACTCATCTATATTGGCATACATGTTTTTTTTCTTTCAAGTAGATAAATTTAGTTTTTCCATGCAGAAGATGGACGCAGATGGAAGGCCTCAGCCAGTCACAACATGGACCTCTTTGCTGAAGCATAACTCCATAGAGTATAGCTTCAAGGAATTCATCGACCTTTTCTACCACCCTGTGGTAAGCATGCTGAGCGGCAGGCCTGAGCCTCGAATAAATGATGAAGTCCAGAGAATCTTGCATCTCTCAGACAACACGAAGACCGGAGATTGGTACCTGTATCAAAACCACACCGAGATTAGAGTATTTGGGTGCGAGTTGGCACCCTAAAAGCTTCCAAGTATGTGCCGGTAAGAATCTTTGCGTTAGAGTATATAAGACAGATCATGAATTTAGATGACATCCATTTTGTATCCTTGAAAAATAAGCAGCAACTTAGAATCAAGGGGCAGATTGGCTCCTTCATCTGCAACAGTCGTGGCGCAATAGAAGAAGCGAATCGGATGCTGAGAGAGATGAAGTTTTTCTTAAGCTTCCCATGGCATTATGATCCTTGCGGGATCATCTCATAAATGCGGGTGAAGAACAAAAAAATCTCGTATGTTCATGAAGCTAAGCCCAAAATTGAGAAATTCTCCAATCAGACTGTGTGGGTGCCTAACACCTTGGTCGAAGTGGAATAGCAGTTTCCCCCGACCACTGTGCCGCCAATGACCACGCCACAGGTCCCTAAGGAAAAAACGCCTTGACAAGAATTATCTTCGCCTGTCACGGAGGTGTCATCTGAAGAGTTCCAGTTGCACACCAAGAGGCCCAAGACAATTTCAGTTCCTGGCCCTACGGGGGAGAAAGAAGCCCTGCCTACCATAGTGGTCAAGTCTGTCATTCCACCTTTCGGCTCAAGCCTACATAAGGACATCACCCCAGCAGTGCCGAAGAAATTCTCAGACTCCCCACTGGACACTCATCCAGGCAAGACTGGGCCCAAGTTTAGCATTTTCGAGAAGTACAAGCTGATTAAGAAAAAGAATCAGACCCTTACCAGCCGTACTTACGCTCAGTTTCGAAAGAAGACGTCGAATGCGCAGCATAGGCTGTTGTCTGCATTTGACACAGAAAAAGGCAGGATGCACATGGACTTCCTCTAGGCGTAGGTACCAGACCCCAAGGTGATCATAGACTACAAGAGGGCCACCTTCGAATTCCAGATGAAGGACGTGCACCCAACAGATCAGATGGATCAGCAAAAACAGACAGGGGATATGGTGTTCCATACGTTGGCACATGCTTCTGCTTCTGCAGAAAAATTACAGGTGTCACTGAACAATGCTCAAACACAACTCAAGTTGGAGAAGATATCGTCCTTTGCGAAGGACAATAGAATCAAGACTTTGGAGGAGCTGGTCCTCAAGATCGGCTATGATCCTTCGAACGTCAAAGCTGCAGAGGAGATGATAAAGAAGAAGAATGCAGACATCGCCTCCTTGAGGAAAAAACTGAAGCTCTCGCCCACAGAGGACTCGCAGGCGAAGGAGATAGCAGAGAAGGAAGGCCAGAAGGATGAAATGCTCAAGCTACTCATGGAGCAGAACGCACAACTCAAAGAAATGGAAGCTGAGATGGAGAGATTATTAAAAGAGAAGGAGTAGATGAAGCCAATGGAATTCATTCCACTGAGTGCCATTCCGATTTCAGGAGCAAGCACAGCAGCAGTGACAACAGTCCCATTCACAACTCCCTTGACATCACAAGAGGGGACAACCGACCTCGCCAAATCCATGGAAAAGATGAACCTGCAGGAGACAGAGATCAGCAGGCTTAAAAATGAAGTTGAGAACCTCCAGGAACTCAAAACATCCTTCCAGACCAGTCTCTCCAAGGAAAAGCAGGTAACAGAACAACTCAAGCAGGAGTTACAACAGCTTAGAAAGAAAACAGTGGCAGGGAAGACTTTGGCTGAGGTCAAAGAGAATGTATGGACATATATGGACCATGATCCAAATCATGTTTGAGAAGAATGAGTTGGTCCAGAGGATAAAACAAGCTATTGAGAATATCATAGTAGAATTGGGGGAGATGCCAACACAGGCAAATGATATCATCAAGTTCCTCAATTCTAAGACCAGAGAAGAGCTAGAAGAGATGAAGATCGAAGACAGGACATAAACCATCCTTGAGGTCAAAAGAGTTTTGACCAAGAGAGGATTAATGCTTCAACTGGAAGAAAAGGTTCAGATCATGGAACAGGGGGTACAAAGGTTCTTCAATAAGATTGAGGCTCTCCAGAAGAAAGGTCTACCTGGTCTGAAGGTTATTAATGATAAACTAATGACACTTCTGGATTACAAGAAGAGATTGACTGAGGTATCTAAGGACAGTTCAAAGTTTGCAGGCATACAAGGGAGCATCACCGGAAAATAATTCATGGATGCCCTTCAGTTGGACATTAGTATCCAACACGAGATTCGATACATATTCCTCACCAAGCCTACATTCGCCAAATATACATAAATGGACGAAGTGTATCGAAGACTACTCAAAGTCACTGTGCCTAGTCATCTCAGATGGGAGGAACTCTGTGATCTGCTCGATTAGAAGATGAGCTATCCAAGTCCAGTCACTTGTCCAGTCAGACGAGGTCGTGCAAAGGCTTCCTCAACAGTCTACCCAGAAATCAGCGTGCAGTTTCACCAAGTCATCAAGCAGTTTCGAGATTTAGGAGATTTGTTAAATTAGTTAGGCTAAAAATAGAAGTAACACGTCTTGATCATTTATGACAGGAACGTTTGTAATTTGAGTTATAAATACTTCACCTTTCAAAGTATTGAGGGTTGTTGATCTTCACACCCTGATGCTATTCAGACTGTACTATTTTTGAAGAGATCTGCCATTAATAAAAAGGAGGAACTTTTACAAGATTCTTGCGTGTATTCATTGGTGATGTTTATTATCTAAGTTGAATGTTATTCTTGCTTTGTGATCATATTGTTTTCTGAAAATAATCTTTAAGAGTAATGAATGTTGCAGGATTTATCTTGGATACCCTGATTCTGACTTGAAATATTTTAGTGTTTATCTTCTGGTGTTTTCAATTAAGAAATTCTTAACTGCTTCTTAGTTGAATTTATCTTTCTGATCTTTTCTTCTGTCCATCATTTAAGCTACTCAAAGATCCAGTGAGTATATTATCCCGCCCCGTAGAAGTCTTCTTTCGCGTTTCTGGTTTGTATCTCATATTTATTAAACACAGACCCCATAGCCCAATGGATGTGTAGACCGTTTCAACTAGTTCATAAAAAACTCTTACAACAAAAACGACCTATTTCTTTACCTAGCCTAATATCTAAAATTGGAAACATAGCTAAATCATATAGAGAGATCCCTCTCTGAAGCTGGAAGGGCTAGATCCCGGCTTTAAAAGTGGTTGGATAAAGTTACCTTCGTAGATTTCTTCTGTTTCAACCTCTAGGAAATTTACCAAGTGCTAACAAGGCCCAAGTTAAGGATGGCCTCATTAATCCCATAATAATGTTTTTAATATTAAAAACAATAATATTTTAAATAAATAAAATTTAGTAAAACATTTATTAAACAAAATCATACCAATGGTGGCAAGTGCAGTTAGAGCATCATTCGTACTACTTCGATATGGGATCTTGGAGCAACTTTTATCCATCTTCCAGGTATTGAAGAGCTTGGTGAAATAATTCATTGTCACTATGGGACTATGGTCAGAAAAGGAAATTGAACTGGGTAATATGGCAGCCTCAATTCGACTAGGATCATATTTCTGGCAAGTTTGAATTTTCTTTTTAGGCAATTTCTCAGCATCATTTGTTTTGGTATGCATGGTTGATTTTCTTATGAGAATTTGGTTATGGAGGATTCTAAATCCTAGTTATTTTAGTTTATATAATAAGCTCCCTTTCAAGTTTAAACTTCAAGGGGTTCTTTCTTGGGTTCCAATTATGAATTTGGATACTCCTATTTTGGTGGCTTCTAAGTACTTTGTGAAAATTATGGTAAATTATGACAAGGTTGGCATCATAAGGCATTGTAACATGAGACTGGAAGCACCAGAAAGACCTCTCTCTAGTTTCATTCACATGTATCCTCAATTTCAGGGGAATCTTGTTGAGGTTCAATTTCTGTTTCTCGTTAAGATGGAAATCTTTTCTCTGTTCAGACAACTTTTGTCTTTATCGACTAGATTCCTTTGCTGTAAGTATTTCGACATGTGGTACTAATTATGTTTCTAGGTTGGTTTTTAGTAATCATATTGCAAAAGGTCCTTTCTTTTTATCATTTGGTTGATAAGGTTCTTTCCTATCCAACCATTCCTCATAGATTTTGGATTGTGGAGGTGTCCATCATGGACAACAGAGACATCTCAAAGTTTAAAAGAATCATATGAATCCATGAAGAAGGAATTTATCACAACATGAGCACCTTGTTCTCAATTACTTCCAACATAAATCAAAATTAACAACATTGTCCCAGCCTGCCAATATGATGAATATGTCGGTACTCCAAAAGAAGTGGATGAGAATTCTTGACCATGATTGTATAGCATGCTGAGAAATCTGGTTTAGAATTTTTGCAAGGGCACTATGTGTGCAACCTATAACAATCAAGCATTTATAATTTGGTCTAAGGTCTAGGAAAACTTCAAAGAGGAAGAGATGGTCCATCAGTTCAAGGAACCAATGAACATTAAACAACATAACTCCCCACCATTTACATGGGTGAGGAGGAGGCAAAAGACAATCATATTTTCCTTTATGTATTTCAAATTAATTAGAATTTTAAGAGTCTTTTTCAAGGTTGCCACAAGTACTAAAATTAGAAATGTTTTGGAATGGTTTTCATGTAGTTTGTTTTTCCAATTACTCTTTGTAGCAAGGGAGGAATGCCTAATTGTTTTTGCAGATAAACTTAAGTAATTGTTGTTAACTTTACTCCAACTTCCTTATAATTAATATAATACATATTTTTATTAAGTTAAAATAAATAAATAAATAAAATTTTACAAACATAGAATCATCAAAATTCAAACAACTAATATGCAGTGAGGAAGTTAATGCACTAATATGCATAGAATGATGAATTCAATATGCCTTCTTGAGAAACTAATAACTTAATCCAAGATATAATGATACATATACTGCTTAAGTTCGTCAAGAAATATGCCATAACTATATGCATGGAGGTTGCCACCTAATCACTTGTCTCCCAACAATTATTAAATATTTCATAACTAGATGCATAGAGCTTGCAGGATGCCACCAAATTATTCTCTACCGACAAATATTGTTGCCAATTATTGTGCTCAGGTTCGGCATGGAAGAAATTAATGAAGTGGTTTATTTTATTTTATTTTATATAGCATATTAATGCCCGATGATTAGTGTTTTAGTTTGAACGTAAAATAACCTAAACCTACAACCTACAACACAATTTAGTTTATGCTTTTTTAACAGAACTTTTATATTGAAAACTGGAGCTTGTATGGAAGATTGTACGATGCCTCACATATGACCACCAATATACAGCTATAAAGAAGTACCGTACTGCGATCTTGGAAGTTTAACTAATCTTTTTTTCGTCGTTGCATCCTGTTAGGAACTATAGCTTTCACAAACAAGGCTACTAGGTAGCATATGCTTGCCTAATATAATAATGAAAGTATTATTTAAGGAGATAGGGAGAGAACGAATAGGCATGAAATGACTAGATGGAAGAAATATTTATTACAATAACATTGGGGGAAGTGAATGCAACAATAAGACTTCAAAGTCTAGCCAATAAGATCTCAAATAAATGAGATTTGAAATTTAAAATAAATCATTATTTTTTAAAACTTTAGATAAAGAGGTGTATATTTTTTGGTCAATCATGAACTAATAGAAACTCAAGCCTAACTCAAAGCTATATACCATGCCTATCCGCAGATATAATAAGTGGTTTTTTTCGATAATACTTAATATATTGATATATTTTGTATTTTTTTTACACTTTTATTATGATGATTATTTTTTAATATTTTTTTAAGATTATTTTTTTTTTCCCAAAAGTCTATATTCTTTTTTTTTATTGGCCCTCAGGATATAGGATATGGATGTGACTAAATACCCAAGGGAAAAATCACTTTCTTAATTTTTAAACTTAAAAAAAAAAAATGATTGATTGAGTTTTTCGACTTTGAGCTTCTGCATTTAATATATCTAACACTGCCATGCATCCACTAAGTGACATTGTCATCCTACAACTATGCTGACATTGCCATCCTCTGACAATGTTGCCAAAACCCTGACAAAATTTCTAACTCTTCGTCCCTCAACAATGCTTGGATTTGCACTTGACTCATTACATTCACCATGCGACCACCTGGTAAAAGATCTATGTGCATTTGTATATCAGATCACCTTCCAATGAAAGTTGAAAATATTACCAAAAAAATTCAAAGTTATGAGCATTACCTTCTCATACACTTTCTCCTTCTCCATGGTGTAACGTATGAAGACAACGCTAGGATTATGTTGTAAAGTATAAATTGCTTCATCTTCATCTCCATTTTCTACTCGTAATTAGCTCATAGACTCGCCATTATCAAAACTTAGTTACTTCCAATTTACCCCAAATTATATTATGTACAACTTTGGCATCTCATATATTCTACAAGAGATTTCAACTAATAAATTCACAATACCCATCTCGTCTATTCGTCTCTGGGAGCTAGACTCACAGAAAATAAGCGACAGGAGGACGAAGCCCCACTTTAATATTTAGACCTAATTTTGACTGCTTTCTAAATTTGGAGGTGATGTAAACGAGTGCACACCCACTGCTAATTCATCATTAGAGTCATGGTCCACCTGAGCCGATGATATGACCGTGGGGACAACAACCCTAACTCATGCAATGTAACGACCCTGCTTAAATAGATGTATAGGATTATTAATTGTAATTAATTTAATAATCTAACTGTCCTAAAAGTTAGCTAAACAATAATTATTTCTTAAATAACTTTAAATAATTAATTATTATTAATTACTTGTTCATGATTGTCAAGGATTAATTAATTATTAATTAACTCATTAATTAATTAAGTAAAGAAATAAAAGGGGGTTAATAAATTATATTGTTAAAAGGGTTACGTACACAGAAAGGGATAAGATATTAATTACGAAAGGATTAAATAATAAATGAAAGGATAAGGGGCATTAACTATGTGTAGATAAGGGAGTAAATGAAAGGAAGACGGTGAAGGGGCAATATAAGGGGGAGAAGGTGAGGAAGGAGGGGAGGATTCGACGGGAGATTTTTATTGATTTTGGGGGCATTCTTGGATTGGCAGAGAGGAGAGTGGAGTTCTGTAGTCGGGAAGGTTCAGTACAGGCACCGGTTTGCTGGAGGTTTTGGGCACGGGGGCCAGGATATCCATATGATATCCTGGAGCTAGGAAGTTGTCCTAGTTGGCAGGGTGGAACAAGGTTTGGGCAGTGTTTACATGGTTCAACAAAGGTCAACAAGGCAAGTGGAAAGAAGAGGGTTAGCATCAGACCCAGGTAATTTAAATTGTGTATTTGTTTTATTTTTCTATAAAAATTTATTATTTGTTGATAAATTTATATGTGAATGTGCTCAATTAAAAGAATTTTTGAATTTTACTGCTATGTTTGTAGAATTAATAGATGTTAAATAAATTGGCCACTACAAATGGTATCATAGATTTTGTTTGAAATCTGGGCTTGAGGGCCAAAGCTCCAAGCTCTAGCTCCAACTCCACCTAACATGCAAAACAAAAGAATAATTTCTAGATTCAACCACTGAAGAACGTTAAAAATATTTACAGACCCACTTGAAGAGCGGTACAACCACTTGAAGAGATTTCCATAAAATAAAATAAAACAAAAATGTGGAAACCCAAATAAGCGTGAATAATAAATCAAAACGAAGACCATTATACAATGTCTAAATTCAGAAATCACACAGCTGACATTGTTTCGAATAACATAAAATTGAACTAGTACGCTTGCACAATTAAAAGACCTTGAACCTGAAAGCCTACTTCTACGTTGCGTATATGGGCATTTGCATTTAAGGGAGAGTAAATTAGGCAATAACCTATGAACTCTTCTAAAATAGAAAATCTAGGCACCTTCCGAAAAAGAAAGGATAAATCAAATAAAACTGTAGAAACCCTTATTTTATTGCACTATAAATCCAAATGAAGTCCATATTAATGTCATTTGTTGGACATTAATAAAATAACATTACATTATAGAACTACTACCATTTCAAAAAATGTACAACGAAACTAATATGCTTGCACAAAAAAAAAAAAAATTGAACCTAAACCCTACTGCTCTGAAAGAAAATGAAATTCCATTAAATAAATTATATTAATGTCTGGTAATGACCTAAACTAGATCAATTAAAGGGAAAATTCAAGCACCTTATTTAGAAGAAATGTGCCTGTATATAGCCAGAAACATCTGGCCTTCATTTCTAACAACCTTCTACCCTTCCTCCGTCGCAGTCGTCAAGAGTTTCACCACAAGATCATCCTTCACCTGTTCTTCTGGAACTTTCTCAAAATAGGTCCGCTTCCCCAGCTTTAACCCAATCGCCCCGAATTCCTTGACCCGACCAGTACTGCCACTATGACGACGCTGCTCTGTTGTTGCTGATCATCAGGAGTACTAGCATTGGAGGTATGAATCTCCCCGAGGGAAGAGTTACTGTCTTCACTGACGGATTGAACCTGGAGAAAACCGACATCGACATCATGCTTGGGTTCATCCTTTAGTTTAGAGTTAACAGTGGCCTTGCAGCTGCCATTGGCATTGCCCGGAAAGAGCATGAGATTTTCTCCATCATCCCATTCCCACGTCGAACTGGGTGATGTATTAATATTCATGTTCAGTTAGCCTCCCACTCGCTCTCTCTGATCCTCCAGAGGGTATAGATTACAACAAAAAGGCAGAGCAATGTAGTTTTACTATTCATTCACCGCTGAAATACACAAATAATCAGAATACAAGCAAGATTTCATCCAAGCAATATTTCATCCAATTGTCGACATATTCAACATGGTATTTTCCCCATAAGAACAATCAAATCCAGCCTCAACCTGGAACGAATGTTTTGCAACTTCTTCGATCCCATATTGTCTGCAATGCAGACCAGCACCAGCGCCAAGCCTTCTATCTTCATATGTCTCATAAATACAAATGTCCAGCCAAATCCATGAGTAAGCACTTACCAAAAGTCATTACACAGAGAAACAGAAAGCCCAATTGAAAGCGCCAAGCCCATGAGGTGAAATGACGCCTCGCCTCGCCTTACATATGCCTTGTTGAACAGAGTCGATAGCTCGTCGCTGCTGGTCGCAGGTCGTGTTTTCTCCACGGTTGCAGGTTGCGCAGCCTCTCCATGCCTGATCCTGTGCGAGAAACTCACCTTTACACAGGTGCGATCCAAGCTAGGCTGAAGGTGGGGTAGCCTTCCATCACAGTTTCATGCAGGCACTNTCGCAGGTCGTGTTTTCTCCACGGTTGCAGGTTGCGCAGCCTCTCCATGCCTGATCCTGTGCGAGAAACTCACCTTTACACAGGTGCGATCCAAGCTAGGCTGAAGGTGGGGTAGCCTTCCATCACAGTTTCATGCAGGCACTGCAATCCTTCCAAGAGGATCTTATTGGTGGCCCCGAGCAATAGAGGCATGCACAAATATTCATTCTGCACCATTAGTAGCTTCGAAAGGGCAGGGAGGCCATATCTGTATCGCTTAAACTATACAGCTCGGCCAAATCTAGAGACGATACAAGCCAGTGACCAATGCCTGAAACCAAACACCTGACCACGAGGAGAAGAAGCCAGGAGAGAAGGCCATGGCGGTCGACCGCGTAACCAGAAACTTCGCAAGATGAAATGATGGGGAAAAGAGGAATTAGGGTTAAGATGATAGAGGTTAGCGTTAGATACAAGGGAGCTGGAGGAAGCAAGGCGGGCACGTGGAATCCATGCGTGCCCGCACCTTTTTTTTTAAATTATTTTGATTTTTTTTGTTTACTAAAATTTTTATATTTGTTTTTGTGTGTGTGTGTGTTCGTTTATTTTTATTATTATTTTAAGTGTAAAATAATTTACTGTANGTTAATTTAGGTTAAATTAGTGTAATAATAATTTTAAATTAATTGTTTTATTTAGTGTAAAGTTAATCTAGATTAAAGTTAATTAATGATGTTAGGGGTTAGATTAAATTTGGGTTAGATTAAAATTTTGTTAGAGCAAACAGGTTTTGAACCCGCGACCACCCACTACCTAAGCCTTATGGAACAACCAAACACCAACGCACCATGTATGTGCCTTGGAGAAAAAAATAAAAATAATAATAATTAAATTAATAGGAAGGATTAAGTAAATTAGTGACTAATTAATTAACACTAACAATAATATTAATTTTTGGGAATAAATTGAAGTGTTTATTAAGGCGATTGAATCTTAGGATTAAGTTTAGTCTATATTATTAGTTTTTAATAAACTAGCACAGCCGCAAAGTGGCTGGCAGTTGGTTAACGTCGAAAGGTACATAGCACTAGTGAACGCCGAAACGTGGCTGACAGTTGTGGGCAATTATTTAGATGCCATGGTTTAATCCTATTTAATCATTTAAACATGGTAATTATATATCCTTACAACAATTTTTTAATGTGATTAGATAAATGTTAAAAAGTAAACATGTTAACAGTTGCCTTGATAAATGCAAGCAAGTTATGAACAATAAATCCGACCCATTGATTTTGGAGGATGACTAAGAATATGCTGGCATCTTCAATGCATAGCCATCAGATAAGGGTTTAAGGTTAAATAAGATTAAAAGATCATTAATTGTGCCCATTGTCAATAGGTGTACGCCTTTCGGCGTAAATTAATAAACATAAGGTCGAAAGTCACTTTAATCAAGTTGTAAGAGAAAAGTTAAAAGGGATTAGACTAGGACAAGCGGGAAGGAGGTGGCATATGCACTAGGAGAGTAAGCATAGGAAGTGGCGAGTATGGCGCAAGGCTAGCATAGCTACAGGGCAAGGGAACCAATAATTGTTTTTCATAGGGGTGAAGAAATCAAGCTTAGATGCTTAATCTTAACCCTAACCTAGCCAATCCCCTAATGGAGTAATGTTTGTTTACAGACAAGTAAAGAAAACTTACGGCTAACCCTGTTTCTAAGTTTAAGTAGCACCAATTTGAAACGTCCTTGAACTCACCCTGACAACTTTGGGGTGATGCAAGTTAAAGCATACAGGATGGTCAGGATTCAAAGGAGTCGAGGCAGGGGAGCGTCGTCACAAGCACCGCCAACACTGCCAGTGCCACCACCACCATCGCCCGAACTAGCCCTCATACTGCGCTCGTTGGAAGCCATTGACGAGACTTTGAAGGGGCGACAACCGACAGGGACTAAAGTGGAACCCCCACCGTCTGGAACGGGTAATCCAAAAGTGTCAAGGGATTTAGGGGGAGGACCTCCACCTGAAGACATCACGCGAGAATTGCATAAGATCAAACTTCTGGAGTTTGTCGGGGGTCGCACTAGTGAATGCGCGGAAGCATGGTTGAAAGGCATGACAAGGTGTTTTGCCTTAAGGGGCTATACACCCAACTCAAAGGCAAAGATCACCATTTTTTAGTTAAGAGACGGTGCCTTGAACTGGTGGGGCAACTTGGAAAGACAACTGCACCTTACCCCAGACACAGTATCTTGGGAACTTTTTGAGGAGAGGTTCCGAATGAAATATCTACCAGCATACTATGAGGAACAACAGGTAGGGGCATTTCATGCCTTAGTACAGGGAAACAAAACTGTAGAAGAATATGAGATAATATTTATTGAACTGGTCAAATATGTTTCGTATATGGATAATGACCAACGACAGGCAGAGCACTTCATCTATGGATTGAACCTTAAGATAAGAGCTATGGTGCGGATGTGGAAACCGTCTTTAGTAGCGGAAGCGGTGGAAAATGTGTGTTATGCAGAAGAACACATGAACTTAACTGGGGGTACAAGACCGACATTTCCGCATCACCCTGGATTCGTAGGAAAGGCCCTGAGGACGTTTCCTAGGGGAGGGGGCTCAAGGCCACCGCCATATGGTAACAGATTCGCGCCAAGGAAAATAGCTGCAGGGATTTGAATGGAAGCGAGTGAAGCATCTCGTTCATTTCCAACGGTGCAGACAGGTCCACGACCATATCAGGGAACATCTAGTAGGGGCAGGGGTTCCAGGGGAAGGAACTCATTTTAGAGACAGTCACATAATAGTGCACAGGTTCAATTTCATGTTACCTATTGGGGGTGCGGAGGACCCCATTACCAGCGCGACTGCCCAGAGTTACAATCAGGGTTCATGCATAGAGAAGGAAAGACACCGATGGGGAGAGCAAGTAGCAGCCACCAGATTTACGTAGCGGTTTATAATTGCTAGGCCGAACATCAATTCATGGTGGTGAAGTCACCAGGTACACTAGATCATATCAATGTTAAGATTTTGTTTGATTATGGTGCAACAGATAGTTTCATTTCACCATCTGCATTAGAAAAGAGTGGGTTGGTAGCCTACGAGCATGACGACTTTAAACAAGTCGAGATGGCTTCGGGGGAAAAAAAAGCAGTGGGACCTAGTGTCGATAATTGTATAGTAGACCTGGGAGTGTCTACTACTAGGTTGAAGGTATATGTCACTGCTCTCGGGGCATATGACCTAATTATTGGAATGGATTGGTTAGCAGCTCATAGAGCTTTGGTAGATTTTTTCACAAAGAGGGTTCTTTGTGTCGATGATGAAGGAAGACCAGTAGAGATCCAGGGTGTATAGAGAAAAGTGTCATTATGATTTATATCCACTATGAAGGCTAAGCGATGCTTGAGAAAAGAGTGTCGACTTTGTGTAGTGGAAGCAGTAAATGAAAGGAAGGGACCCTCATTGGATCAATACCCGACATTGTCATAATTTCAGGATGTTTTTCCGAATGAGTTACCAGGGTTACCTCCTGAGAGAGAGCTTGATTTTACCATTGAGCTAAAACCTGGTGCAGAACCAATTTCGAAAACTCTGTATTGGATGACAGCGCCAGAACTTTGTGAGTGGCAAATGCAGTTGAAAGAGTTACTGGACTTAGGGCTAATAAGGCCCAGTGTCTCACCTTGGGGCGCACCGGTAATTTTTGTAAAGAAGAAGGATGGATCCTTACGAATGTGTATAGACTACAGGGACTTGA
Organism: Picea sitchensis; assembly: GCA_010110895.2. Taxonomy (NCBI): domain Eukaryota; kingdom Viridiplantae; phylum Streptophyta; class Pinopsida; order Pinales; family Pinaceae; genus Picea; species Picea sitchensis. Next base: position 36,537 of record SNQJ01S0014450.1, on the reverse strand, counting down.
ACCATGCTACAGTGAAAAATGGGTACACGATGCCGCGAATAGATGACCTCTTCGATCAGATGAAAGGAGAAATAATATTCTCAAAGATTGATTTGCGATTAGGGTATCATCACCTATGGATTAAGGAAGGTGATATCCCAAAAACTGCCTTTCGAACTCGGTTTGGACACTACGAGCTTATTGTAGTACCTTTCGGATTGACCAATGCACTAGCAGTATTCATGAGCCTCATGAACGACGTATTCCGGAAGTACTTAGACCGTTTTGTACAAGTATTTCTAGATGACATCCTCAACTAGTCCAAGAATGAAAGAGAACACGAGGAACACTTGCGAATAGTGTTGTCCTGCCTTAGAGAGAAAAAATTGTATGGGAATTTGTCGAAGTGTTCCTTCTTCCAGAAAGAGATCCACTATTTAGTTCATATCATTTTCGGCGAAGGAATCTCTGTGGACCCAGAAAAGGTAAAGGCCATTATGGAGTGGCCAGTGCCAAAAAATGCCCATGAGGTGAGAAGCTTCATGGGGATAACAGGTTATTACCAGAGATTTGTAGAAGGATTCTCAAAAATAGTGAAACCCATCACCACTTTGCAACACAAGGGGGTCAGGTATGAATGGATAGAAGAATGTGATAGTGCATTCATTGAGCTTAAGAGGTTACTAACCAGTGCGCCAATTCTACGAGTGTTGGATATGGAAAAGGACTTCATAGTCTGCACAGATGCCTCGAAGCAAGGGTTGGGGGTTGTGCTAATGCAGGATGGAGGAGTGATAGCCTATGCGTCAAGGAAGTTGAAGAACCATGAAGATTTATACACGACTCATGATTTAGAGTTGGCAGCTGTAATGCTAGCTATGAAAATTTGGAGGCACTATCTTGTGGGGTGAAACTTTGAGCTCAAAACGGACCATCAAAGTTTAAAACATCTCTTCACTCAAAGAGATCTGAATGCCAGGCAAAGGTGATGGAGTGAGTTTATGAGTGAGTACGATTTTGGTATTTCGTACATCAAGGGAAAGGAAAATGTGGTCGCAGATGCCTTGAGTAGGAGACCACATATCTTCTCCTTGGTAACCTTAAAGGTCAATTTGAGGGAACATGTGTTGACATAACTCCAATGAGACAGTTGGTATTTAAAGGTTACTTCAAACCTCCAGAGCGGGAGGCAGTTAGATCCAAAGTATGAAGGATATAGTTTGGAAACAGATGGACTGTTAAGATATCGAGGAAGGATGTACGTCCCTAAGAATGGGGATATTCGAAGCATCATACTGAAGGAAGCCCATAGACCACTTTATTGTGTGCATCCGGGTGTGAAGAAGATGTACGCAGATATGAGGAAGCTCTTCTTCTGGGTAGGCATGAAGCACGATGTAGTCCATTTCATCGCCAAATGCTTGGAGTGTCAACAAGTGAAAGCCGACCATCATCACCCGGCAGGCCTCCTACAACCACATGATGTTCCTATGTCCAAATGGGAATCCATCTCTATGGATTTTGTTGTGGGGTTTCCGCTCACATCTCATAGACACAATGCCATTCTTGTGATAGTGGATAAGTTAACCAAGAGTGCTCATTTTATTCCAGTTAGAGACACTTACGATGTCACTGATGTGGCACGTGTCTTTGTAAGCAAGGTTATCCATTTGCATGGGATACCTAAAAAGATCATTTCAGATAGGGACTCTAGATTCACTTCTAGGTTTTGGACAAGTTTACAGTCAGCGTTGTGGACTCAGTTGAATTTAAGCAAAACTTATCATCCTGAAACAGATGGGAAAACTGAGAGAGTAAATCAAGTCATGGAAGACATGCTTAGGATGTATGTAATGGATAATCAAACCCAGTGGGAGAATTACCTACCTTTGGTAGAGTTTGCCTACAATAACAGTTATCATAGCTCCATAGGAATGCCACCCTACGAAGCTTGGTATGGGAGGCCATGAAGAACGCCATTGAGTTGGGATAAACTAGAAGACTGAGTAACAATTGGGCCAAAATTGATTCAAGAAATGGAGGAACAGGTGATTCAGATTAGGCAGAGACTAAAGGAAGCATAGGATAGGCAGAAAAGCTATGCAGATGCACACAGGACCGACCGAAGTTATGAAGTGGGAGACCAGGTTTTCATTCATATCATGCCTAATAAGAGTACCATATGGTTCGGGATGGGGACAAAGTTGTCACCTCGATTTATAGGACCATTCAGGATCCAAGAGAAAATTGGACCCGTTGCATATCATCTTGTACTGCCACCCCACTTGCATAGAACTTATAATGTATTTCATGTATCTGTTTTACGTCATTATGTTGCTGATGAATCGCATAAACTAAATTGGAAGGAATTTCATGTATCGGACGTGGGAACCCTCATGGTAGAACCGTTACGCATATTGGACCGTAGAGTTCGACAACTCAGGAATCGTCTGGTAGACCAAGTTAAGGTCCAGTGGGACAAGTATAGTCAAGGATCTACTACTTGGGAAGACCCTGAGACACTACGACGAGACTATCCCTCACTTTTTTGACCACCTCGAGAACATGTTTCTTGAAGGTTGGGTGTATGTAACACCACCTTTTGACTTAGACAACCAGGATTACCTGAGGCCTATATACTTTATTTTCTAGTCACAATGAAACTATTAAGTGATACACCTAAACTTTAAATGTATGAATTTTTACGAATGTTTAAATGTTATTGATGATGATGTATATGATGCGACATATTGTGAGAATGTGAATTTAATGATTGTTTAAATGCTATTAGGATGATGTTGGATATGATGCAATCTATTTTGGGTAAATGATAATCTTATGAATAGATGTCGAAATTGAATTATGGGATATTATGAGATCTATTTCTAACTGGAAAACTTTGATGTTAATTTATCAGTACAGGGATACCAAATTAAAATGATGATAGTATGCAATTACATGATGATAATGCATAGAAATGTATGAGTTTGTGTTACAAACTAATCTGCAGGTTATGGGCTATGAAATAGCCAAGGGATAATGATGATGAAAGTGGATACCAGGACCACTAACCGAGAAACATTATGGTATGAATATTGTATGTGAAATTTATATTGGTTTGGATGCATTTCTATGATATGTGGACCAGTGCATGATTTCAGGTGATGACACTGCCCAAAACCAAATAAACGATGACAAAACCTCCAGCAACACAGTGCCACTGTGTATTCCATTGTAGGGTGTGGACCCTAGTCCTGTTAGGAGGGGTGGAGGCATTTCCCACCGTGTATCCTCCATTGTATCGTGTGGACCCTAGTCCTTTTAGGAGGGGTGGAGGCATTTCCCACCGTGTATCCTCCGAAACCTGAAGTCATGGGAGGATAGTGTTAGTTCACGCTCCCCAAGACGTGTGATGATGACTGTCAGATGCTTGCTAGGGAAGCTTGGTTGAGATAGCGACACTTCCGCTTACGGGTTCTATTTGGAGTTAGGTCAATATAGTTGACGCTCCAAGATAGTCTAGCAGAGGAAGGATAGGAATGGAGATGGAAGTAGGTTAGGGAGGAAGGATGAGTAGTAATAGTTGAGATGGTATGGAGATCTGTCTTGTGGTGGAATTTAATGTTTTCCCTTAAAAATAAATAAATAAATAAGAGAAATGTGTATATATGAATATTCGTAATTTCGTAACTAAACCACAGTTGTTTAAAATAACATTGTTGAACCGGATAATAGTAATTAAAGGATTTCTCAAACAATTGATTGGTTTGTTGTCTTTTATAAAAGACTAGTCTTGCTGACTGGATTGGAAGCATACATAAATTACTAAAGGATGACAGTTTTGATTATTAGTACATGCACGATATTTGTATGTACTAGCTACACATGCATTTCTTGTACATATACACTAGTATGCATGAGTTTTCTTGACTTACTTATTGATAATGTCAATTACTTGTTATGAATGTGTGAACCATGTTTCTTTTCCTTTGTACCATAAGATAGCATAACTTCAGGACAAAGTTTCCTAAAGGGGGGGTGTATGTAACGACCCTCCTTAAATAGATGTATAGGATTATTAATTGTAATTAATTTAATAATCTAACTGGTCTAAAAGTTAGCTAAACAATAATTATTTCTTAAATAACTTTAACTAATTAATTATTATTAATTACTTGTTCATGATTGTCAAGGATTAATTAATTATTAATTAACTCATTAATTAATTAAGTAAAGAAATAAAAGGGGGTTAA
>SNQJ01S0014450.1:7696-28251 GCA_010110895.2 Picea sitchensis | reverse complement strand
AAAAATAAGCATTGCTAAGATAAGAACAAATTCTCACGAGCTCCATAGTGAAACTGGGCGTTGGTCAATTCCTAAAATTTCATGGGATGAAAGAGTGTGTCACCTTTGTGACACTAAGAAGGTTGAAGATGAAAAACACTTTCTCTTAGATTGTCCAACCTATACCCATATTAGATCTCATTTTCAAAATATTTATCACACTACCAACCTTCATAACATTTTAACTGAACAAAAGTATGGTGATCTTGGAAAACTTCTCTTAATGCTTTTCGAGCACAGAAACATAATTCTAAATAATCACAAGTTATCACTTACCCTCTTAAGGTCCGGTAGACCAATTCGGTCTTAGTGGATGTTAATCATCATCATCATCATCATCATCATTAATACATTACAAGTATTAATTAATACATTAATGATATATTATCAAAATATTAATACGTTAATAATACATTATTATATTAATCCTTTAATGCATTATTTACTTAATTAATACATAAAAAAAATATTATTAGTTAGTACATTAATAAAGTATTGAACTATATTTTTATATTAATAAAGTAATACTTAACTAAAGTATCAATACATTCATACATTAATAATGTACTAATATATTGATGTGATAATACATTAATGGATATGAAAGTATTAATTAATTAATATATTTATACATTATTAATTAATACATTACTAAAGTATTAATACAATAATAAGTAATACATTAATAAATCATTAACACATAGAAAAAACATTAATGCATTAATAGTACATTAATACATTAAAGTAATAAAGTATTAATAGTACATTAATAAAGTAAGAATACATTAAAAATACATTATTACATAAATACAAAACATTGACCATGACAATGGTTAAGATTGATAGACTATGGTTCACCATGAGTATCATTGATTATGGTAAACCATGACTCCATGGTTGACAATGATTTTGACTATGGTTGACTATGATTAATAATAATCATGGTTGAGTACGATTGACTATGGTTCACTGTGACCATAGTTAATGCCAATTAATGATGCCCATGACAATGACTATGGATGGTAATGAATATGGTTGACTGTTCATGGTTGACCATGATCATGACCATGACTATGTGCGACCATGGACAATAATTGTAGACCATGGTTGTGCATGAATAACATCATGGTTAAAGGTGGTTGACATTAGTTGACCATGACCAGGGGTAATTATGGTTGACCATGACAATGACCATGAGCATGGTTAAATTTGGTAAACCTTCTAGTTAACTTTGGTTTACTATGATTGAATATGGTTGATCATGGTTGACAATGACCATGACCATGGTTAACTATGTTTGTCCATGGTTGACAGTTGTTGTCCATGACAATGACCATGACCATGGTTAACTTTGGTAGACCTTGTTTGAATTTTGTTTACCATGGTTCACTATGGTGGACAAAGACCATGGTTGAGCATGACCATGCATGACAATGTCAACCATGAACATGGTTGACTATGATAAACTATGGTTGACCATGAGTATGGTTGACTAATGTAGACCATGAATCCATGGTTGACCATGACTATGAGTATGATTGACCATGACCATGTTCAATATGCTTAACCATGACAATGGTTCTTATAGTTAACCATGACCATGAGTGACCATGATAATGTCCATAAACATGGCTAACTTTGGTAGACATTCATCGACTTTGGTTTAMTATGGTTGACTATGGTTGACCATGGTTAAGTATGGTTGACCATGACCTTGATTGACCATGATCATAATTACTTATGGTTGACATTGGTCGACCATACCTATGGTTATTTATGGTTGACCATTTTWACCATGACCATAGTTAATTAAGGTTTTCCATGACCATGGTCAACTTCAGTAGAACTTGTTTGACTTCGATTTACTATCATTGACTATGGTTGAGCATGGTTCAACTTAACCATGGTTGACCATGGTTGAAAATGGTTAACCATGGTTGACAGTTGTTTTCCATGACACTAACCATGACCATGGTTCAATTTGGTAAACCTTCGTTTACTTTGGTTGGCTATGGTTGACTATGGTTGAGCATGAAATTCACAATGGTTAACCTTGGTTGATCATGACCATGGTCGACCTTGACTATGGATGAAATTCACCATGTTTGGCCTTAACTATGGATTTGGTTGACCATTATGTTAACCATTACCATGGTTGATCATGGTTGATCATGGTTAACATTGGTAAACCATGGTTAACAATTTTTTACCATGGTTAACTTTGGTTGACCATGGTTTATTTTTGTAGACCTTTGTTTAGTTTGGTTTACTATGGTTGGTTATGGTTGACCATGGTTGAGCATGAAATTTACTATGGTTGACCTTGGTTGATCATGACCATGGTTGACTATGGTTTTCCATGGTTGTCAATAGTTAACCATGTTTGACTGTTGTTTTCTATAGATGACCATGGCTAGCCATGACCATGGTTGACTATAACTGGCCATGACCATGGTTAACCAAGATTATGGATGACATTCACCATAGTTGGCCTTAACTATGACTATGGTTGACCATTACGTTAACCTTAACCATGATTGATCATGGTTGACCTTCACCATGCTTGACTATGGTTTACCATGACCATACTTGACTATGGTTGACAGGGGATGACTATGGTTGATCATGTCCGTGGATGACCTTCGCAGACCATGTGGAGTTGATTAGGATATGTTCATCAAATTGTGATGACAAGGAAATGATCGTCACATTGTGACGACCAGTCTATGTTCATCACATTGCAACACGATAGTGTTTGTCGGATTGTGATGTTACTATGTTCATCACATGACGACAATAAGGAAAGGCTAGTCACATTGCAACAATAGGGAAATGCTCATCAAATTTTGATGTTGCACTAATCTCCAAATTGTGACGTTACAAAGTTCATCACAATGTGACGACAAGGATATTCTTGTCACATTACGATGACAGGGGTATGTTCGTGACATTGTGACATTACATTGTTTGTCACAATGTGACATTACTATGTTCGTCACATTGGGACAAAAGGGAAGGGTCTTCAGATTCCAACAACAAGACAATGTTCATCACATAGAGACATTGCATTGATTGTCATATTGTTACATTACTATGTTCATCACATCGATGTTAATATCTTCGTCACATTTCAACATTACTACATATGTTTTGTCACACTCAACATTACTATGTTCGCCAAGTTGCAACGTTGGGAAATGTTCGTGACATTGCGACATCAAATTTTGTTTCTCACATTGTGACATTGGGATACAATAGTGACACTGTGACGCTCATATAAGTTTGGATACAATAGTGACAGTGCGACATTAGACTAAGTTTGAGACATACCAATGTTGGGAAATGTTCGACATATTGCAGCATAGGGAAATTTTCGTCACAATGTGACAAACTAAAATATTCTTGATATTGTAATGTTTCACCATGGGAATCACATTGCAATATTTGTGTAGGGATATGTTGGGTTCAATATCCTTGGGACATTACACCACATATCCCATTCATTTATGGTTATATGAAATAGATAAATTCGTTACAATTTATGTTAAATTGAGATGTTCGAGAATGGTGATGTTTCATTCTAATATTAAACAAGGATGGATTATAAGGAAATGTTTTGTTCCTCAATTGCTACATCACATTGCAACATACATCAAGGATTGGGTTATGTTTCAAGGATTATATCAACATATCCATGACTAACATGGGAAGACTATGGTTGATCATGATTAACTATGGTAGCTCATGGGTGTCGATGTCACTATAGTGGAGCAAGGTTCCCTAAGGATGAGTATGGTTATGCTACATTAATATGTTTATGTTGATTGATTTATATCGATTTTTAATGTTCCCAGTTATGTTGCAAATGCGACATTCCAGAAGGGGTAGCTTCATCTAGGACATTCCAATATGTCATGTCACATTGCAAAGTTCATATTTTTTTAATATTGTGAAATTGTACGTTCATCATTGGTTTTTGTCAAATTGCAATGTTCATGAATGGTTATATAACTTTATTTTTTCCCTTCAGGGTTGTATTGCAGAATGGAGAAGGTTTTAGTATGGTCAAGATAAATTTTATAAAACATTGTCCCATTTTAAGAGTAACAAAATAGGCTCGGATGAGTTAAAGAAAATGGAAGATTACGAGAGTTATAATCAAGCATATCATTGAATTCAATGTCAAAGTTATTGCATAATGAGAGACTTTAATAGTAATATTTAATATGTTCACTCTAAAATAATGTGATAAAGATGCATGATTTAAAAGTGAAAAATTGATTGCCATTAACTTAACATTATTTCAAAGACGTCAAGAGAAATATATTTTTTGTTTGAAGTTGGTCTTGTAGTTTACATTGAAGAGTGTGTCACGTAGCCACATTTAGAGAGCAATAATTTTATGAGGTTGACATCAATATTTGTGATATACAAGAATATGGCATTGAATTAAGGAGTAATAATGTGAGAGATTAAGTTTCACTTTCATAAATTAAGAGGTAAACATTAAAATTAAGCCATATCGTGACATTTTAAATGTAATAAGATGAATAACTTGAATGGAATGAGCCATATTGACAATTATTGGGTTGTCTTTCCATTTAAGAATAAACTATTCATCAAAATTCAATATCGTTTAAGAATACAATATTTGTAACTGATATAACATTAATTGTATTCAAACATTATAATTCATGGTGTTTATTGTTGCTACAAAGATTTAAATGCAATGATGTTTATTGATGGTATAGAGATTTAAATTCATTATTTTCTCAAGCATTATATTTATTGTTTAGTCAATATTGGCATTATACTTATGTAATATTATTAACATTAATGTCGCATTGTTAACATAACATTATTAACGAAGCATATTCAACTTAATACTATTAACAATAATATTAACATTAATGTAACTTTATTAAAATTATATTTATGTAACATTATCATTATTAAGATTATTAATGTAAAATTATTGTAATATTAATGTGTCATTAATGTAACATTATTAATTAAGTGGGTACTTGCATAACATTAATATCATTAATTATAAAACTAATGTTATATAGTTATTGGAAACATAATTATTTATTTTTAAAAATAAGAAAAGTTTACAAAGAAAATGTTTAATTATTTTATTTTAAGTTGTCGAAAATTATTACATCCAATTATTAAATTATTGAATAAATAATAATATCTACTATTACTATATTATTATATATTTATTTATTCCTTCCTATATCATTACTATATTTATTATTGTATTAGGAGGACTCCTTTCAATTGTGATGCAAGGGGTAGATCCAAAGGCTTCCAGCTCTGTGTCTAACTGTTGTGCATAGTGGTTAAATTATTTTGATATTTTGATGATTGTTCACCCCTAATTAGATACACCCGGAGTGAAGTTTGAAGATTTACACTTTAGGTTGACAATGAAGGGAGTACACAGAAGAATAACTGAAATTTGCATGCATTTTATTTAATTATTGTGCGACAATCAGTGCAAGCGACTTAGCCCTTACCTTCCTACACTAATTTTTTCACTTATTTTTTTCCTCTTTCCAATATAGTTATTAATAATGTACAGGTTCAAAGGAATGCAGTTAAAACAAAATGCGGGCACATAAATTACATATCATTTTAGTTTTATAAATAAGTGAATATGATTGTGATAACTCTGAAAACTTAAATTACATGTCATTTTAGTTTTAAAAATAAGTGAATATGATTGTGATAACTCGGAAAACTTGGTCAAATTATGGACTATACACTATACATTACAGAGTGGCATGAGCCATTGATTACTAAGATCCAACTTTAATGGCCGATTGCACGAGAGATGAGACAAACTCCCAACGACTTGATAGTATGGATAATCTTTCAAGGAAAGGGAATCTATGTTGTGTACTTAATCATAATGAGTTACATGATTTACTTGTACAATATATTATATATATCTCTATATATAATCGAGGACTGAAATAGAGAACCCATATTGAAGATGATAACTCAAGTATACATTGAAGATGATAACTCAAGTATCAACACATTAAATCTTCCAATAACAATTTAACCTATATCTAGATGTTTATGTTATTTGGATTCCAAATTTGTCAAATAATCATATGTACATTAAAAATTTAGCCTAATCAGGAGAAAACCATACAGTGTGTTGAAGAAGTGATAAAGTTATCCAAAGGTCCTTTGATGCGGCAGATTCAACTATGCAACAATCCAATTCTGATTTATACACCAAGTTTTATATGTAGTAGGTTCAAAATGCATGAATGATAGTAACAGATTTGAAATGTATGAGTGATCTAGGGAAACAACAATGATCAAGGAAAATGCTAGATATGCAGTTACCCAACGATGGAGGTAATGCAATGAATTTTGTTTATGAATTTCAAACGCAGGTTAAGTGAAGCAACTAAGCTTGGGAGTGGAGATAAATAGCCAGCCACACAAATAATTAAATGATCATGCCACGCAAATAATTAGATGATAGGCCAACGAAGAGATAAATGACAAGCCACGTACGAGAGGGAAGATGTAATGATCCCAAGTCGATTTTTTTCTTGGAAACACTAACTACCATTGATTTGTTCATGTGCATGTGTTTATTGATTTATTAAGAGCATACAAATTTCATCCAACACATGAAGATCATAATACATACAAGATATAAAAGCACAAGCAAAGATCTGACCTTTTTATTATGAGTAATGTTGGATCAATACAAAGATGACCAATCTGGTAAAACCCTCAGATGGTGGTACAAAAAATAGATATGAGTTGCTACAAAATTCTCGTGATAATACAAAATGAGCCTCCAAAGGCTAAATAAGAGATGAAGACCAATACCAAGAAGATCTAAATGGAAACCTCTCCAACTGAAGAATACCACGCTCCAAGGGAAGGCTGAAACCCTCAATATTCCATCCCTGATGGAAGAATTCTCCGAATGAGCCAAAACTCGGTTAGATAGTAGATCAGGGTAGTGGGATCCTCCTCCTGAAGTTTCAGGCCCAACGTCTAAGGAAAACCCCTCCAACTGATGGATATTCTAAGGGAGTTGTGCCCTCCTGAAATGTTGAAACCCTAGGAAACTCGTCCCTGAAGAAATACACCTCAAATTAGCATGAAACTCTCCAAGAATGTAGATCGGGTTGTCTGAACCCTGTGGGAGAAGTTTCAGACTCAGATTCTAGGCGTAGCCTCCTAGATCTGAATTTTACTGAATCAAAAGATGCCTCCTTTGCTTCCAAGACGCCCCAATCTACAGATAAATATATGATGTTGATAACCCTCTAGAAAAACCCTCAATATATGATCTTTCCCCTATGGTCAAAACCCAAGTGTCTGAATGGTCACTGACCCTCTGGATAAGCTGGATCGAACCTCCCTCTAGATGATGGTGCACCCTTGCTGGAATCACAAGAACAATACAACCTACACACTTCTGAAGCGCTAGATGGAGATGAGCTGAGAATAGAATGGTGTGGAGGAGTCTTTCATCCCCGAGACCAAGCTGCAGAACAAGGTGAGTGGATATTTCACCACTGAGTTTCTCACAAGGGTTTGTACAACAAAACCCCCAAACTGAATGCTCAAGAGAAATAGAAAACATCATACCCAAACAAAATGCTTAATAGGTGTGCCCCAGCCTCTTATACTTTTTCCTTCTAATTCTTTGTTAAGTAAGGTTAACTCCCAGGGTTAATATTCTATTCTTCTGTTGAGTTATCTTTTACCCTTAATCCCTTTTCCTTTCTTAAGTCAACTTAAAAATATAACTTTAGCCTCCTTGGCTTCCCCCTTCAGTGTAAGACTATGACCTGGTGGGGGTGCCTAGGCCATTGAGTCTCCACATCACCTCTTTAAGAGGTGGGGGACATTACAGAAGAGGTAATGAAAAATCTGTTACAAAAGGAGGCGCCCATGCCACTCTTCGATATGGGAGGTGGTAAAATGTAAGGACATGAAACTTACCATAGGTAAATTTTAAAACTAAACAAGTAACTATTAAATAAAAAGGTAAATGAAGAGGTAAATGTCATAATTGAAGTAATCTTTTTTTTTCTCCTAAATTATGTTATGTGGCAATTGATAACTCATCGTAGTAATTCTTTAATCATGTTTAGTAAAAGTGAAAAAGTAAACATGATGAACGTACGATTTTATAAATGCAAGGGAGTTAGTTATGGCGATCTTATTCAGTGATTTGGATGTAAGATGAAGAATATGTCAACATCTTCAATTTTTGGCCATCATATTAAATTTTGTAATTAAAAGGATGATTAATACATCAATTCCAATAGTGGGGACACCTATTGGCATCACTAGATGCATAGAGCTTGCACGATGCCACCAAATTATTCTCTCTCGACAATTATTGTTGTCGATTATTGTGCTCGGGTTCAACATGGAAGAAATTAATGAAGTGGTTTATTTTATTTTATTTTGTTTTATTTTATATACAAGACTAATGCCCGATGATTGGTGTTTTAGTTTGAACGTAAAATAACCTAAATATGCAACACAGTTTAGTCTATGTTTTTTTAACACAACTTTTATATTGAAAACTGGAGCTTGTATGGAAGATTTTACAATGCCTCACATCTGACCACCAATATACAACTATAAAGCAACATTGTACTGCGAGTTTGGAAGTTTAACTAATCTCTTTTTTTAGTCGCTGCCTCCTACTAGGGACTATAGATTCCACAAACAAGTGCTTTTTGCGACAATACTTGGTATATTTTGTATATTTTTTACAATTTTTCTTATGATGTAGATTATTTTTTAATATTTTCTTTTTAATATTTTTTTTTTTCAAAAATATATATATATTTTTTTATTGGACCTCACGATATGGAGGTGACTAAATACCCTTGGTGGAGGGAAAAATCACTTTCTTAATTTTTAGACTTTAAAATTGATTTAAAAAAAAATTGATTGGTTGAGTTTTTCGACTCTGAGCTTCTGCATTTAATATATCTAACACTACCATGCTACCACTAAGCTGGCATTATCATCCTGCAACTATGTTGACACGGCCATCCTCTGTCAATGTTGCCAGAACCCTGACCAATTTTCCATCTCTTCATCCCCTGGACAACGCTTGGATTTGCACTTGGCTCATTACATTCACCATGCGACCACCTGGTAAGAGATCTATGTGCGTTTGTGTATTGGACCTTAAGATGCACAACCCATCACCTTCCAATGAAATTCGAAAAAATTACCCAAAAAATTCAAAGTTATGAGCATTACGCGCACATACACTTGCTCCTTCTCCTTTGCGTAAATGACGTACAAAGACAATGCCAAGATTATGTTTTAAAGTATCAATTGCTTCATGTTCATCTCCATTTTCTACCCGTAATTATTTCCTGGACTCGCCATTATCAAAACTCAGTTACTTCCAATTTATCCCAAATTCTATTATGTACACATTTGGCATATGATATATTCTACAACAGTTTTCAACTAATAAATTCACAATACCCAACTCATCTTTTCCTCTCTCGGAGCTAGACTTGCAAAAAATAAGTGGCAGGAGAATGAAGCCCCACTTTAATATTTAGGCTTAATTTTGACTACTTTCTAATTAGGAGGTGATGTAAACAAGTGCACTCCCACTGCTATTTCATCGTTAGAGTCATGGTCCACTCGAGCCGATGATATGACTGTGGGGACAACAATCTTGACTCCTACAAAAATGGGTAGAAAGCATAGGAGAAATATGTCATCTAATTATAGTTGTTCAATGACATGAGTAGAAAAATCATTGAAGCACCACACTTTCTCCCATCCAACATGCCTCTAGATTTACTACACACAGATACATAGCTTTCTACTAATGCATATGATTAATAATTTCAGATTGATTTCAAAATTACTTTATCATGAATTCATAAATACATACTAAAGGATCCTATTACAACAATAAATCTCTACACAACATGTTTCCCATCACTATAAAGCAGTTTCCCAAATACTATTTTTGAATTTCCTGGGAGAAGTTTCATTGGCTTGGCATTGATTCTCCAACATGTAGCTCAACTTCTTATTTTCTTTGTAAACCTCAACTTCCTTGGCTTGACTTTCACCAATAACCCTCCTAGAGAAATCACTGTGACCATTCAAGTGAAGAATGTCAACAAGTTAGAAGTCTGGTTCTAATCGAAATCTATGGAAAATGAAGGATAAGCGTCGATTTTATGGTTTAAGGGCTCCAGTATAGAATATCTCCCTTGAGAAACACAACAAACCCTGCTAACATGAGGGAAATCCATGAAGGTTCCAGATATTATATTGAACTCTGTTCTCCTTCAGTTGAACAAGATCCCCAAAGGATTGACATCACCCACCCAAGCAACCAAAATGTTCACACCGAGGGCTATGATGTTGGGTTTCAGAATCTCGAAGTCTTCGGATTGGGCCCTCTAATAGAAAATGAAGCCACAACGGGAGTAGTTTTGACCCCAAATTTGGTGTCATGGAATGTTATGGGAGCGATGGGATTTTCCTTTGATAAAATGTAATGACAAATAGAATCCCCAACAATGCTTCCCATTGCAGTTGGAGGCGGAATATGGGGATCATAGATGACCCCTTCACCATCATAGGCTATGTTATATAGTATCATTCCCATACCTACGACTTGACTGAACACTGACTCGTTCCCCACCCTATGGTTATTCCCACACTCACACAACACGGGTCTCCATATTGGGCCCTCTGACAGAAAATGAAGCCATGAAGGGAGAAATATTGACCCCCAATTTGGTGGCATGGAATGTTATGGCAGCAGTGGGGTTTTCTTTTCATAAAATTTAATGACAGATTCAATCCCCAACAACTCTTCCCACTGCAGCTACAAGCGACAGATGGGGATTAACAATGGGTCCTTCGCCATAAGAGGTTGTGCTATATAGTATCATTCCCACACCTCCGACTTGATTGACCATGGACCTCTTCGTCACCCTCTAGTTATTCCCACGCTCACACAACACAATATTTCCTTTAGCAACCAAAATTATAGATAGAAAAGGAAAATTATATGGGAAAGGTTGTTGATTTAGGAAGAACAAAAAATGATCATTCATCCTCACTAGGGAGGAAAGGACAAAAACCTCCTTTTTCATTCACGATGTTAAAATATTTATTCTGGAGTGGTATAGGTAAGAAAGCTTGGCTCAAGACTTTTCATGATGTTCTTTCTCCCCTCTTGGAATCCATTCATAAGTTCAAACCATGACCAACACGTGTAAGCAACATTTCTACTGGAGTATTTGCACATGTGTTGGCCCCTCCATTCCTAGTTTTCAGTTTTCCTTTCCTTTTTTACAAGTTGCTCCAACAGAAATCTGTGTTGCATCCTCTCGTGTAGATCAGGACTTTATATTTGTACATGGAAACATTCTACCTTTATCAAATGAAATATTTTGATTAATTCATATTTCAAAATTTCATTGATATGCAATTATTTAATATTTCCATAATTTATTAAAAATATCCCCTTGCATTCTTTTGTATTCTTCTTATTCTGAATCAAGGAAATAGAATGGGAAATGGGTGGGTTAATAACAAATCTGAAATGCCATGGAAGCAGAGACCAGAGGTGAGCATGCTTTGTGTGTACGAAGGGAAACATTCAATTTATTGTAGCGCAACTCCCTCTATTACAATAAATATTGTTTGTGTTTATGCATTGCAAGGCTTCATAGCTACAAAAATATATGTAATCAACATCACCTTAGAATGTTTTACATACTAAAACTTAGAAATTAACCTAAAATCATCCCTCCCCATTACCCGATGTCCCAAATTGATAACCAAATGTATTTTATTAAAAAACCATCACATATGAGTCTCACGTATTTCTTTTTCTTCCTTCATATATCATTGCAAAGGTGATTCTCATAGATTTCGTAGGGTTCTAGTATAACAAATTTTACCATTTTTGTAATTGGAAAGCAATTAGATGTATAATTTCTGTAAATACTTAACTTTACATATATGTAAATTTATGTTCCATTACCAATAACTCTTTAGTAACTTGCTAAAAATTTCCATTTTTATTGTACACTTGAGAGCAGATACCTCCATAGTGTGCTCGAGAGCAGGGTGTAAATATGCGCTAGCCATTCAAGAGAAAAAATGAGTCTAAAGTTGTGATAAGATTTTGTTTTAATGTACTCTTTTTCTTACCTAAAAAGGCTTGGAGCAACATTTCCAAACGTGTTTCATTTATTACTTGTGAGTTAGACAAACATTATCCGTTGTCCATTAACATTGCCTATATTGAAAAAATAAAACAATGAATATGAAGCTAAGTACATACACATTGAGTGAATTTCATTCACTGGTTTTCATCCCGAGTAAGATTTTTGTTTTTTGAATTCCTGATACGGATTTAGGAGCGAAACAAACTGATTACAAACTGAATAGAATAAACACAAAGATATGAATAATAAAATAGATATCCAGTTAGCAATATCTTCTATTAAATAAATGAAATAGGATGAAACTGTAAAACTGCAGAACTGAAACACTTGCTCGAATGGAGGTAGCTATCTTTGAGATGATATGTGGATGTTATGTGCATTCATATGAGATGAATGATTACAATGAAGCTCTAGAGGCCTTTTTGATATTACTCATGAATTCCAAAACCCTAGACATCGAAAAACCTAACCCTAGAAGGTGAAACACGAAAAGTCATGTGGGCCCATATGGGTAAGTTGGTACCTCAACTTCCCGGGGTCATAACTTATGCATACGACCTCCATTTTAGGTGCGTGATAGTCCGTTGGAAAGGTATTTCAAAGAAATACACATTCTTCCATTAAACTTTGACTATGTCTATAGTTTGACTATGTCGAGCAAAAAAAACAATGTTTAGAGCCCCAAAACGGCCCTAGAAGTACAACAAGATGTGTCGACATGAAAACATACAAAATAAGCCAATTGGATTAGGCTATAGGCCACCAGTATCAAACTGGAGGATGTGTAGGGCTTTAGATATCCCCAAAAGTATAGAACCCACAATTACAAAAAAGTACAAAAAAACATGATGAACAAAAATGGGCAAGAGGAACCAGTTGGAATAGGTGGGTGGCCACCAATATCCACCTGGATCAATTGCCCTCTCTCAAATAGATCTTCGTTCTATATCTATGTAATGGGAATTTATTATTTGGGGTTCATTCCAGTTGTATCTTCACTTTGTACGACCTTTAACATAATGAAACTATCCTTGTGTTCAAGCATTACAATGTAATTAATCAACAACTCATTATTCACATGAAGGATCGAGTCTAACAAACATGTTTTTAATCCCAACATCAACTTGTCGCATTTCATAGCACCTAAGGTATCAAGTGTCAACTTGATGCAGGGAATTCTTGTTTTTGAATCTCCTCTTGTGTAATATATCAACCACTGCAAACTTATATGCTCATTGGGCTAGACAGTGCTTTAACACATCGTCTCTTCAACGTCCCGTACATTTTTCAACCCACCGTGAAATTTTCAGCCATTCAAAACATATATTTATCACTCTTCAAAATCAATATTAACAAACAAAAATTAAAACGTTATTGATAGACAAGATGCTAGAAAAATAGTGAATTTAACCAAATACAATGGATAACCAAAATGAGAGAATATAATTTTCTTGTAGCTGAAGAAGAAATATATTTGTATGTTTATAAATTCAAACAAAGGTATTTACTTTGAAAACTATGTTTTTAAATTTTGAAATAAAATGTGCACAGTGAAATGTGGGCGATGTTTAGAACCATATTATTTTCATTGATTTTTCCAACTCGAATAGTTATTTCTCTTATCCTTTGAGAAATTAAAAAGTAAAAATTTGGTATTAGAGAAAATAATCATACAACTTACTGAACCAATGAATGGAAGTGATACTTGCAATAAAATAATCGTACAAATTCATGAACCAACGAATGGAAGTGATAATTGGGATATGGGTATTTACATGGTTGAATATATTTTTTTAAGGTGGAAAGATTGTTGAATTTTATTAAAATTCAAAATCTTATAGTTGAAAAAAAAATTCATGAAATATTTTTTTCCAAAATTTAGACCCATGTTAAAATGTTGGTAGAGTGATAGAATTAAAATACTAGAAGGAAACTCTATACCTTGATCTGTTCCTTCTTCATAGAATCAGACCTACTTCTCACAATGTCACATGTGATCAAGGGGACGTGAGACCCCTCCTATCGAAACATGGTAGAAAATGAGTCTGGAGGGGCCAAAGGAGAGTGTCCCCCATTCGATCTGCAACCACAACTCCAAAACCTAGATAAATTGGTGGATATGAACAAAATAAAATCCATGGAGATTGAACTTGAACCCTCCCATAGAAATTTGGATTGGGCCTTGGAGCCAAGAAAATGCATCCCTCAAGCTTTCACAACACCAAGCTATATAGCTAGTTCTGAACAAGTATGACATAATACACAGTTTATGTGAGATCAAGATTTGATAGGAAAAACTTTAGGGATATTTCCATCTGAGAGGGATTTGATCAGATGGATCAACACCTGGTGGAACCCCAATGTCCATTTAGAGATCCACTTATGGTCAAAGGGGTTTCTTACAACAATATTCTACAACCTGAAAGACAAAGATCACATCTTAGAAAATGCCCCTTATATTTATAAATCATCCTGGTTGTATTCAACGTTCTGGTCTTAGTGATTCAACCCAAAAAAGGAATACTGCACCCATGCCTATGTCTGAATAATACTATACTCCCTTCCTCAGGAATTTTGGCTAGGATAAATTCTACCCATCATTGGAAATACCCTCGGTATCAATGTAAAATTCTATGAAGCCACTCTCCATTGTCGATACACCTCTTATTCCAGGATTTGTGTTTATATGAATATATCCAAACCCCTCMTGTGATCCATATTTTTGGAATACCATGATGAAGAATGGATTCAAACCATTAACTATGAGCACATACCCTTCAGATGTAGAAAATGTCACAAACATGGACARCTATTCTATAACTCTTCACTCAATGCCCCCCCAACAAATAGTGYTGGTCCTAGTGAAAAAAACCAAGGAGGGTTTTATCCAAGTTCAGGAAAAGTGTCGAAATACTCAGAAGAAACCAATTTCTAGACCCTCTAAAACTCTTTCTACAAGTAATTCCTTCAATATCCTAAATCAAATTTCTCAAGATGAAGACCATGAATGTGTAAAAGTTCTTGGATCACCGAAAGAGAAATAAAAAGTTATCACTGGACTATTTTTGGAATAAATCATTCTCTACCCGGGATCAATCCCATCAGGGTATCATCAAGTTATGGAGGTAGGAGGAGACATGGAAGTAGAATTCAATGAGAAATATCAGGTAGACATTGATCTAGATAGTCTAGAGGAGGATTATTGTAGACAAGAACTGTCTTCCATCCCTCTGGAGCAACTAAGAAAATTTAATAAAGTATATCTAAATTCAATAGTCGGGGTTACATCAAGATCTAACATAGGATTGATTATTATTTAGGACCCACTCAAATATACCCACAAGTTATCTAAGGAATAAAAACAAAGAGGCATAAAATATACTCAACGACTTATCCAAGAAGTAAGAAACTTCATGGTTAACTCCGAGCAATCTAGTTGCTCACAGATAGCTTCCCTCCCATTGGTCCAGGAGGATCTAAGGAATGCTCATAGAGGTCCCTAAGGATCTATAAGGCTCACATATGTCACATGAGATCCAAAAATACTCATCATTTGACTATCTCAAATTGTCTTGAAAATGACATCAATGTGTAAAGATCGTCGTCATCTTTCCAATGACGCAAACGACAAGTCAAATAGAGCTCGTATGAAAAAGTTATGAGAGGTTAAATTTAAGGTCAACCAAGGTCAAAGTCAAAATTCAAAGGGATAAAAAGGACACGTGTCATGTCCATACAATGACATGTGGCATGACCATACAGGTGATGTAGCCACACCCCAAGGTGCCACATGGATTGATCACTTGATTGAGTAGATGAGTTGGCAAGTCGTACCTCCAAGAAGACAAGTGGTTCAATAATTGTTTGACACATGGAATTGAAGAGACATTGATATGATGCCATGTGGCAACTCCTCACTGGCCAGTAACGGTTGAAATGTTGTAAAACTTTGGAGTCAATAGAGTTCGACTCCAAGCCCTCCATAACACTCCAAGTCTTAACAAAGTCGCCCCAACCAATATGCTACACGATAGAACTTAACATATAAGTGGAATACATTTTATTTAAAGTGATGTATTGTTTTAATTAGGGGGAGAAAGGTGTCAAGGACTAGCCCCAACTCTCGGTATTCATGCCATACCACACAACCATACCTCTATATGTGCAGAGGGATTATGCATATGCCAATGGATTAAAAAAAAAAAAAAACCACATATATATATATATATTATAACTATATATAACATATGGTTATAACATACATAACCATATGTAATAAAATATAACCAATGGATATGCTTGGACAGGAATAGATCCCCGAACCTTTGCTATATTAGTGTGAGGTTCTAACCAATGTACCAACAACCCCATATTTAGCGGGATTCCCTCCAAAATTAGCATTTAGTTGCAGCAAATTCATATGGGTAAGTTAGGACCGTGGCATATATATTGGGCTTGAATCCCAATGCAATAACACAAATCCATATGCACAAACTTTGAGGTGCATGGATTTCAATATAGGGCATGGATATTGATATTGTGTGGATGGTACGAAAGTATGTGTAAGTACAAGATTAATTTTGTGTTGCACCGTAAAGCATGCCAAATGCTACCTTGACGGAATTTCAAGTGTTTTATATCAATTCTACACGATTATTTGCAAAAATCATGAATATGAGGTATGTTTTATGATTTGAGGTCATTTAAAAAAAAAAATCTCAATTTGTAATTAATGGGCATTTAATGCATTGTTTTGCATGCCAGAGAACGTAAAATTGAGTTAGTTTGGAAATTGGTTGACTTTATAGTCAAAAGTTTCATAATTTCGCAAGGATTTAAATGTTGTAGTTATTTTCATGTTTTGAATAAAGGAATTTAAGAGAATCCATTAAATTGGCATATGTGAGTCATTTTATATGTGTGTTTTATACTTGATATGGAGAAGGTAGTTTTCATTGGATTGAATGGAACTTAAAGATGAACCAAAAGTATGTAATTTGACTTTTAAATTTTTTTGTTGTGTCATATCACTGTCATTAAGTAAGATAATATTTAGTTTATGAGTTTTGAGGTAAAAAGGACATCATCAGAATTCTTCAAACCACCCCAATACAATCAATAGATTATTTTGGATCAAATTAGATAGTGCATGTATATATGTGAATAAATAAGTGGTGTCTAAGGATTTTTGGATCAGGTTGGTATTAGAGCTAGTTTTGGCGTGTGTTGCAAGCTATGGTTGTGATGAGATCTAAGAGTTCAACTAGTGAATATATTGAAGGATCTTTTCAAAGAAGCATTATGAGTAAATTTCTCATGAAGCTGAGAGTCCAGAAGAACATTAATCGGAAAATCCAAAGAGAGAATTATGAGTTAAGAATGCATATGCAAGATCTTGAGGAAGAGAAGCATAGGATGAAAGATCAAATGTTATGTCATGAATATTTCCACATGAGTATTTTTCATGAACTAGAGATAGATTTGCAGATGGCACCATGAATCAATAAATATAGACAAACATAAAATGAGGCAGTCTCTCTTGCACTATCTCCTTCCAAGAAAATGATTGAGAAATAAGACTCTTCATATTTGCATCAACATGGAGAGTGCTTGAGAGTAGCTGAAGAAAAGAGAACCGCATATGAAGAAGTACTAAACAACAAAATGGCCTTACCTTCCAGTCTAGAGAAGAGTAACATGTGAAAATTATCTCCAAGGAAAGATGTGCATGCTAGAAGAGAAGGAATGAATACTTTTCCCATTGGTTAATGGTCTAGTTATCCATGTGGTTCCTGTGGAAATAAAAACCATGATGTGGAGAAGAATCTGAGAAGATAGTATGTGAAAGTAAATCCCTCCAAGAAGGAAGATCATTTATCAAGTAAGAGGAAAAGGAGAAATGATAAGAAGGGATCGTGGAAAACGATGCTCTCCTTTTATTGGTGTAAGAGTGGGCATTAGATTGAGAAGTGTTGGAAAATTTACCCGCACTTATCTCTGGAGCATAACTTGGAGGATGTAAAGGAACTTGCGAGAAGACAAGAAAAAAGTTCAGATGAAGTCAATGGTCTTACTGAAAGGCTTGGGAAATAATACTTTCTTATGGCTAGTCTTGGAAAAGTAATTTATGAAGACATCAAAGAATGGTTCGTGGACAATGGCTCATCTTTCCACATGATCAGGATGAGATTATTATTTTAGACTTTCTCAAAATTCCGACACAGATTGGTTTGCAGGATCTGGAACCAATACCAGAAAAACAATAAGAGGGTATGTATATGCAATATTCCAGCTTGAATCGAGGGGATTTTTGGGAATCAAACATATGTTATATGTTCCAGACTTAAAGGCAAACCTGCACTCTCAGTTGCATCATTTGAGGATGATGGCTATATAGTTGTGTTCCAGAATGGTCGAGTACTTGTCTATTCAAGATAAGCTAGTCCAGACACAACAATAGTGTTTGGTATGCAACATAGTTACCAACTTAAGAGGAACTCTACAGAGTTCTGATTTTTCTAGCATCCAATTTCTTACCCCGTTTTTGAAAATGGTGCTACTGGTAGAACCCCCCCCCTCCCTCCCTTTTTAGATGTTTTTTCGACATTTTAAATTTTTTGATCCATAATGCTTCAACATTTTTTTTCAATGCTTATTTTTGCATCTATTTTCAAATGTTTCAATTTATTTTTATTTTTATTTTTACCAACGGTGTTTTTAGTGATTTTTTCATGCTTCTTTCAATCTTAAAAATATTTTTTACCATTTACTTTTTTGAAATTAAGATTTTTCATATAATTGTGTCTCCTTAATTAATGTATGGTTCATGATTTTTAAAATATAGTGGTAAACATAATTTTTAACACATTGTTTACCTTTACGTCAATCCATACAAACTAATTGTAGTTAAGTAACACTATTTTTGAGTTTATAACAAAAAATTATAATTTGATTTTTTTTTATAAATTAAAAGGTAAGAAAAACTAAGAAAAAAGAAAATAATTGAAATTGAAAAAAAAAACAAAACAAAACAAAACAAAAAACATTTTTTTATTAAAAAAAAGTATTAAAGAAAAACAAAAGAGAAAAAATAAATAAAAAATATATATGAAAACTAAGAGAAAATGAAAAATAAATGGGTTAAAAAACCAAAATTTTGTCCCAAAAAACTTTGAAAACGTTTAAAAAATACAAAAATATATATATAAAAAAACAATTTAAAAAACCTAAAATTTAAAATTTATAAAAACTAATTAAAAAAATAGAATTTTATATATATATGAAAGGGTCGGGGGGAAGGGAGGGCGATGACTGCCTCTAGCGCAGACCAGGACAAGGTATTGTTGTCGCTGACAACCAACATTTTGTATGTTGGAGAGCCACAGGGGGCGATGTCGGGCATCGCCCCAACCCCTCGTGCATGCCAAACTAAGGCCCCGTGGTTGCCATGGGACCCTGTCCTGGCCCGTGCAAGGGTGCTATGGGGAAAATCCCCCTATATTGGGTCTAGGTACATGCATATCATTGACTTCCCTTAAAAGACTGTTCTACCCTTAAAATACCCCAAATATTTCTAAACGAAATGACGAGAGTGAATAAAGAGAATCAATGGGTGCACCTTTAGTCCTTTTGGTTGGTGAAGACCTCTTTCGCTTCTTACAACCTCCTAGATTGCAGGTCTTCTCCCAAAGATGACCTACAAAAAATTAGGAAAACAATGCTACAACACATGCACTCTCTACTGATCACTTCCAATCTTTATATATATACATATATGCATAAATCGACAAAAGCATACAAATATAAGATTTTGGGACAAGGATGAAATATTTTATTAGGTTTCAAGATAAAAATGATTACAACCTTTGTTGGAAATCGCTCCACGAACCAGGTTTGAGCTCCTCTATCATGGGTCCAAGTGCATCAATCCCACACTTTCTTCTCACAACCAACTTATCACTTGGGAAAGGATAAAGGGTTGGAGGGGTAGGCTCATACCAAAACTCATAATAGGATGCAAAACTTGGGCTAAGAAGGGGAAGGGATTTTGGCCTTCTTGTATTGTCAAATGACACCCCGATACCTAATTTTTTATGATAAAAAAGATGGTTATTTGGTTTGGGGACGAGATACAAGGGATAAAATGGTTAGGAAACCCACGATAGCCCATAAACTCTACCAAATTCCTTGCAATTTTACATTTTTTACAATTTTTGGAGGTAAATGCGAGCTAACTAGCATGCAACTCTCATATGTATGTGGGATAACTAGCATGCAACA
>SNQJ01S0014449.1:108098-118703 GCA_010110895.2 Picea sitchensis | reverse complement strand
GCATTAGTGTCAATTTCCACCACTTATGTAGCAATAACAACAACCTTCTCATTCGATGTACCGCACATGTAGGTATTGTGAAACTTTTTTAGCTTTGCAATTGTTGTGCATAAAGAAAATTTTCTTAACATAGTTACCAACTTAACAAGAACCGTGACCTCAAAACATGATCCAGATTATTTTCGGCACGAAATGAGAGAGGAGATATAATAAATAAATGTATAGAGATATCTCAGATATCCAATATTATAACATAAATGTATCAGAGATGCAACCATAAACACATATATACAACAATACACAACTTTCTATTAATGAGCGAAAATGTACAAAGACTAAAATACATAGTGAAAGACTCGCTAGAATGGTGGTATCTTATCTCTCAGAAGAGATGTGACGGCTACTCACATCTGTGAGAAGATGATATTACATTGAAGCTCCAAAGGCCTTTTTATCATAAAGAAAATCCAAAACCCTAAACCCGGAATATGAAAAGCCAACAGTTTTGTGAACCCCGTTTTGGGTAGTTTGGTGTATCAACTTTCCGGGAGCATAACTTTGGCATACGATCTCCGTTTGGGGCGCACAATAGCTCGCTGAAAATCTATCGTCGAGGAGATTCACTTTGGGTGATCAATAAGTGCCTTCAACTATAATTGAGAAGCTAGATCCCGAAAAACCTTCATTTAGGCCCTCAAAATGGCCCCATAAGTTAAAAATTGCTAAAAATAGTAAATTACCAAAATTATCATAAAATTGTTTTGAGCCAATTGGAAAAGGTGGGTGGCCACCGATATCCACCTGGATCAAAACAAGAATTATAGCCCAAAAAACCCATATTTTTGGGTCAAAAACCCAAAATCAAAAAGTGATGCTACTAGTAACACTTCTTTTTTTTTAGTGGATAAAGTTATTTCTTGTTTGAAATCATGGCCTTGACATTTGGAAAAAAACCTTTAAATTAACCCTCGAATTGAAAAGTGATACTACTAGTAGCACTTATTTTTTTTTAACTAAAATGTCGACTTGATTCAAACCATGGTCTTGACAAGTGGTATGACCATAGTGAAAGAACTCGAAATCCATTCCTAAATTATCTTTTGAAAAATTATTTATTCACTATTTATTAAAATTTACATTAAAAAATCAATAAATAGAAAAGAAAAAAACTCCACTCAAACAAGTTTAAAAAAAAATAGGAAAAAATGAACGAGAGCTAGGGTTTGACAGTCAAGGCGAGCTAGGGTTTGACAGTCGCGGACACAACAAAGAGCAGCATGAGCACCAAAGGGGGAGGTAAGGGGACCCCCTCATACAAATAGGTAGTGGTGGATAGAGGGAAAGGGATAAGAGGCATAGTTTTCAATGCACCAGCGACAGGAACCTCGAGATCAGACCTAGGGAAATGACAAGAAAGAAACCAGGACAAAAACGAGAGCAAGGGAGAAGAAGCTAAGGAAACTCAGAGTGAGGCGCAAGAAACCGCGAAGGCCAACGGGACAGAAGGGAGCAATTCGTGCAAGCCCAAAACAACAATGATACCCAACGTGATACTGGAGGACCCACAAATGCAACTCTACAGGGACCAAATGAAGACTCATGTGCTCATATGCAAGTTCATGGGGTTATGGCCCATGGAGAGAACTATGTGCAACTGGATCAAATATAACTGGAAGCCAAATGGAGAAGTGGAGCTCCACCTGGGCTCGAAAGATTTCTTCACAACAGTCTTCATGAATCTGGAGGATAGGGATAGAGTCTTCAAGGGAGGTCCATACTCCCATGCCTCAGCTGGACTGTACATGCAACCCTGGAAAGAAAACTTTTCCCCGGAAAAAGAGACATTCAAAAAGCTATCGATCTGGCTGAGATTTTATTCCTTACCCTTAGACTACTGGTTTCTCTCCACTTTTGAAGCAATAGGAAACAAACTGGGGAAATATGTGAAGACTTCAGAAGCCACCCTAAAAGGAAGATACACATCGTACATAAGAATATGCATAGAGATGGATGCTTTTGGAGCACTCCTAGAAGCCATAAGGCTAGAATTCAAGAATGAGGAATGGATCCAAAACATAAATTACAAACAGATCCCCTTTAGACGCAGAAGATGCCATGAACACAACCACCTGATCAGAGAATTCCCTCTTAATAAAAAGAAGGAAGCGACAAACCCCAAAACACAACAGGATGAGGAAGGGTTTATAACACCAAACCCTAGAAACAGAGCAAATAAAAAGAAAAATAAAACCTCAGCAATAAATAACCAGGAGACTCGGAATAAAATGGACGGAAGGGACCAAACAAATAAAGGGGTAGAAGATGAAAGTGACTCGGTAAAAGCTCAAGAGGTCAGAGAACAAGCAACAAAAGAGCCTACCGACCGACCAAGTAACAAGACGACACAGGGGAGTTTCACATGGATGGAGAAATAAAAGACGACAACACCATGCAAGATGTAGAGGGAGATGCGGAGATGACCCCGAGCAAAGTAGGAACAGAAGACCCTGATCTCAGGGACGTGGTGGAAAGAGAAGGGATAAACCTTCCGAACATATTGGAGCAATGGAAAAGGAAGGGAGTCGACAACGTACCAACATAGCAACTTGACCGCATCTAGTATCTGTTGCTCCTACGGGAGGAAGCCAAAGCCAGAGGACAAAAATGCACACATGGGGAGATAGGACACCTAGAAGTCAAAGTCGACGAGGGACAACCACAGCTATCACCCAAGCAGATGAGGAGGAAAAAAGGTAGGAAATCAAACAGTGTATCCCTACAGGAGCTGGGAGCGCTACTGATAAATTCGGGTAAGATCAAGAAACTCTTTCCCAAATCCCCCCCACATGTTTAAATGAAGGTCATAACTTGGAATATAAGAGGCCTAAACAGCCCAAGAAATCAAAGAATCCTTAGGACTAAACTAAAGCAGGAATAACCAAATATTTGTTTCATTCAAGAGACAAAATACACTACAGATAGAATGGAGGCAATCAGTAAACAACAATGGCGCAAGTACAAGATGGTAGCCATCAAAGACCACCAAATGGAAGGTGGCTTTCTCATTTTTTGGAACCCACAAATTCTAAATCTAATAGCAGTCAAAGAAAACAGCGACACCCTAATGGAACGCATGAAAATCATTGGAAACACAGAGGAGATTCTTTGCACTAATGTGTATGGGCCTCAAGGGTCAAAGGAAAAGAGAGGAATGATCCGAGACCTAGAAGATATAAAATCCCGATCCACCAACCTCCATTGGATCCTGGCAGGGGAATTCAACATCATCACCTCACTTGCAGTGAAGAAAGGAGGTACAAGAAGATTGGATCGAGATGCAGATGATTTCTCAAAGTTCATATACATAGCGAAGATGGTAGATCTCAAAACTAAGAATGGCCAGTTCACCTGGAACAATAAACAGATGAACCAGATTCAGGTAGCAACAAGATTTGACAAATTCCTTATATCAGAGTCAATCATTATGCAGGGGCTAACCTTAGATTGCAACATCTTTCCCTGGGGTGGATCTGATCATTGGCCAGTGCAAATGGAAGAAGGTTTCCAAACAACACCAAAGAACAAACCCTTCAGATTTGAGAAATTCTAGATTGAACACCCGACTTTCAAGGAAAGAATCAAACAGTGGTGGCGAGAGGAGCAACCAGAGAAAGGGACCAAGATGTTCCAACTTTATAAGAAACTTAAGTACATCAAAAATAATCTCAAAGAGTGGAACAGGGATACCTTTGGGAATATAAACCAAGAGAAAAACAAATTAGAAGAAAAAATGAAAAAACTCCAAGAAACCTGCATGTTGGAAGGTTATACGGAGGAACAGAAAAAGGAAGAGATCCAGATGACCCAATATTGGGAGGCGCAATGCCAGCAGGAAGAAACACTCTGGTGTCAAAAGTCTCGTATCCGGTGGCTAAAGGAAGGAGAATGGAACACCAAGTTTTTCCATAGAACAACCAGGCCCAGAAGATCCCACAACAAAATCCTGAAGATCAAGGACCAGGATGGAATCGAGCACGAATCACATCATGAGATTGAAACCGCTCTGGTTTAACACTTCCACGGGATAGCCCAAGAACCCAACCAAGACAGAACGAAGGCCATTCAAAGGATAACCCAACATATTCCACGCCTGGTCATAGAGGAAAAAAACATCTTCCTAAACAAACATATTACCACAGAAGAAGTTGATCAGATGCTCCAGGAAATGCCCAATGGGAAAGCCCTAGGTCCAGATGGATTTACAGTGGAATTCTTAAAATCTTGTTGGGAAATCGTCAAACATGACATTTATAAAGTAGTAGAAGACTCTATAAGGTCAGCCTCCATCCTTAAATCACTAAACGCCGCAATGATCACACTAATCCCCAAAGAAAATGAAGCCAAAACCCCTGACTGATACAGACCTATAGCACTATGCAATGTGGTTTACAAGACAATCTCCAAAGTCATAGAAAATAGAATGAAACCCCTCCTACCTACACTGGTCTCAAAAGAACATGCAATATTTGTGGAAGGAAGACAAATAATGGACAACATCATCTAGGCCCACGAGATCATTCACACCTTGAAGCTTCAGAAGAGAGGGGGGATGATAATACAACTGGACCTAGCAAAATCTTATGAAAAAATTAGCTGGCACTATATGGTCAAGACCTTGGAAGCCTTTGGTTTCACTCAGCACTGGATCAGCTGGATTGTCAGTCTAATATACACAACAAGTTGCTTGCTACTAATAAATGGAGCCCCTGTCAAACATTTTTGGCCCATGAGAGGTATCAGACAAGGAGACCCACTATCCCCAATCATGTTCATTCTAATGATGCAAGGCCTCAGCTGGAGCATAAAGAGCGTAACAGCAACAGGGGAAATAACAGGTCTCAAACCCTTTGAAAATTTCCCTAGTTCAACACACCAACAGTTTGTGGATGATACCTTACTCCATGGCATACCCACGGTCAAGGAAGCTAAAGCCTACAAACAAATCCTAGAATATTTTGGGGAAGCCTCGGGCGCTGAGATCAACCATTCCAAGTCGACGATCTTCTTCTTCAATACCAACCCAGCTATCCAAAGGAATTTGACCAACATTCTGGGATTTGAACGGAAGACACTCCCAATCAAGTACTTGGGGGTTCTATTGACAGACAAATTGTACAGAATGACAACTTGGGAAGGACTAATAAACAAGTTACAGGAGCGGGTAAAAAATTAGACGTATAGATCCCTCAATCTAGTCGGAAGACTGATCCTAACCAAGTCTGTTTTACAAGAAATCCCAACCTTTATGATGTCTGTCTTCCCAATTCCACAGGGGATTATATAAAAAATAAGAGCCATCCAAAGGGACTTCCTATGGCGAGGCGCGGAAACAAAGAAAAAATGGGCCCTGGTGGCTTGGGAGAAAGTCTGCAAGCCAAAAAGAAAAGGAAGCTTGGGGCTACAGGACCCACAAGTGACCAATAACGCCTATGGGGCGAAACTCTGGTGGCACTGGGTCAAAGAAACTACTACACCTTGGGTAAACCTATGGAAGGAAAAGTATGCCCCAGACATTCGCGACCAAGACAAAATCCGCTTTAGAGGAACCAGGGAAGGTTAAGCCATTTGGAACCTAAACTGGCGCAACAAAGGCTGGATTCAGACACACAACTTCTGGGAAATAAGGAATGGCAGAACAACCAGATTCTGGGAGGACGCTTGGCAACAGGAACCGAAAATGGAGAACCTGGATAGAGAGGTACTCCAATAGGAGCTAATAGCGCAAGGTAAAATTAACGTCTACCAATACTGGAAATAGGAAACGGACCGCAAAAAATGGAGAATTTGGGACAATATCACTATGCAGAACAATGATCCACCTGCAACAACAATAAAAGAGGTGGAGGAGGAAATGGGAAGATGGAAAATAGCAGTCACGGAAGGAGAGGACCAGCTGAGGTGGGGACAAAAAGACGGTGGGGAATTCAACCTGAAGGAAGTCCGACACTATATAGCGGACCTGGACCAAGAAGACCTAGCACAACATTGGGATAAGCTATGGAACATCGCCCAATGGCCAAAGATAAAAAATTTCCAATGGTTAATACTTCACAACCGCATTCTAACTTGGGAAAACCTAAGGAAAAGGGGATTCATAGGTCCATCAAGATGTCATCTCTGTCAAGCCCAGGAAGAAACAACGAACCATCTCCTTGACGAATGCGCCTACAC
Organism: Picea sitchensis; assembly: GCA_010110895.2. Taxonomy (NCBI): domain Eukaryota; kingdom Viridiplantae; phylum Streptophyta; class Pinopsida; order Pinales; family Pinaceae; genus Picea; species Picea sitchensis. The sequence continues at coordinate 112,472 of SNQJ01S0014449.1, read as the reverse complement.
TACAGAACTCTAGGACTGGGCGACAAGTATCTTCCGCCAGTTCAATAGGATTTGAGGTAACATTGATGCAACCATCAATCTCTGGAAAGAGAACTACAACGAACAAGAAGAGGTGAGCCTTTGTTGGATACTCAACCCAAGAATGATCATGTGGTTGATATGGAAGGAAAGGATCCGACACATTTTCAGAAACCAAAGTTGGCTCGAAGGGAAGATCAAGGAAATAATAATCTCCATGACACAAGATATGGTGCAGACCGCAAATGCTAGGTAGGTAGAGCGCAACCCACTGACCATGATTCCCGAGTCCTGGAGGCCTTCCACCTGAACGACGGCCGTAACCCCAATCAGTTCAGACGGTTACCACAACTCCAAGTAGGTGAGCACAACTGGAAGCCACCACCTTCAGGCTCCCTCAAGTCGAATTTCGATGGGGCGACGAAAGGCAACCCGGGTCGAACAAGTTTGGGAGGAGTAATAAGGGATAGTAAAGGAAACACCATCTGGTTGTACGCTGGGAGTCTGGGCAACTCAACCAACAACACCGCATAATTCGGAGCCTTGGAAACTGGCCTAGAGATTCTAAGTCGGGAGGGGATGACAAACTCCATAGTGGAAGGAGATTTCGCGTTGGTGATCAACATATTAAGAAAACTCCAAAACAGTACCAGAATGGGAAAAATCCAGAGACACTGGCGATTGGCACACCTACTGCAAAAAATCCAGGAGCACTTGAGAATAGGGATCACAGTGGAGTTGCGTTGGGTTCAGAGGTCAGCAAAAGGACTAGCGGATAGAATAGCGAATGAGGGGGTGGATAACGAAGGTCCAGAACTAGACACAATCTGGAGCAACATCCCGCAAGGTCAATTTCAAACAGATTGCACCCAACTTGCGGCAAAAGACTATGACAACAGTAGTAGTACGAAAGATCACTTCAAGAATGGAGGCGCAGAAGGAATTGAAGGGCATGTAGGTTCCAGGCAGAATCCGATAGCCCACCAATCAAACAAGGTTACAAATGCAGGCACAGATCACACATCAGACGAAGGCACGACACCATGGTCCTGTCAATAGAAAGAAGTACAAGGGTTACCTGTGGGAAAGAAGAACAGATAACCAACAGGCGATGAAGGACGAAGGACGAAAAGGTTCACTAGGGTCAAGTCTGGGAACACCTCACCCAAGTACCATTACGGGGCGGGGAAATGATTGGCGTACAGTGTACAAGGCAAAGCATTGGCCCAGGGATTACGGCAAGGCCATTAAGTGCACATGCTCTAGAATAGAGGATATGGACCAGAAGGGCCACCTTGATGAGAAGACCATGATTGAAAGGACGGGACCGCAGTCGGGTTGGCTCCATAAAAGAAGGTATAACAGAAAGAGCAATAGACCAAAGAAAAACAATTACAGGGGCCACCTTACATACTAGAAAGGGGTGAAGCGGAACAAGAGAAGAACCCAAAGTAAAAACTACCATATGCAAGCGAAGATGGTACGCATGAAGAAAACTAGTAACAAGAGAGGCCCCCAGGGGACAGAACCTCCGCCAAGCGCCCGGAGGATGACAAGAATCAAACAAGCAGCCAGGGAAGTAAAGAGTACCTTTCTCACGCAGGTCGATACAAAGGGAAATACGATCGTCAAAAGATGGGAGAGAGAAATCAACAATGCTCGCAGGGGAAAAGCCTGGACAAAACTAACTCAGGAAGCGAGGGGGATAAGGGACCCAGGAGCCACACAGCCTAGAACAACCCTCTACCATAGGACGGTGGAGGAATCCCAGAGAACAAAATTGTTGATAGGTAAGATGTGTGCGGACCGGAAGGAGACCAACAAGACAGAAACCAGGGACCAGAAGAAGGTGCTCATAGGTATTCTGAACCGCCTCAGCAACTTGGAGGCGAGTGCAAAAAGACTTGCGGAGGACCAGCGAAGCCAGCTGGAAAAAATGGAGCGGCTGACAGGGCAATTTCATCTTTATCTACGCTATGTCCACCATATAGACATTACTCCATCCGACAGAAATGGAACCCTGGCGTGCATCAGAAAGATACGCCTGGTGGAGCAAAGGGAGCAGAACGAGGCAATGAAGGATGGAGATGAAGAGCACGCCATCAACCTGAACTAGCTCAGGACCAGCCCTGGTCAAGTTTCTTAGTGTAGGAGCAAACCCCACTATGCTTATGATTTCTATGTTTTTGTTATGTTGTCATTTTTCAAACTGGATTGCGGAGGTTTGGGTCGGTTTCCCATGGTGGCGGCCCAAGCCTCCCCTACTATATTAGACATTGCTCCCCTGGGACCCCAGATCTGGTTTCTATTTTGGCAGATCTTGAAAGTCCCTGTATCTTTTTCGTATTATAATTTTCTTCAATAATATAGATTCTCACACTCATTTACAAAAAAAAAATAAAAAATTAAAAAGAAATTATAAATTATTTTTTACAAAAATTTATAAATACACAAAAGAAACTCCAAAAAGGTGAGAAAAAAACCCAAAATTTGGAAAACAATGAAAAGAAAAAATAAACAAAAAAGAAAATTAAGATACAAAATTTAAAAAGAAAAATCTATAAAAAATTAAAAAAAAAATAAAGCATTATATTATAAAACAAAAGTTTGAAAAAAAATATATTAAATTTAAAAATAAATACAAAATATTAAAAATAAAAAATAAATTAAAAAAATATAAAGTTTTATATTAAAAAAATTAAAAAAATATAAAATATTATATTATTAACAAAAGTTTGAAAAAAATATTAAATTTAAAAAAAAAATACAAAACATACAAAACATAAAAAACAAATAAAAAAGATATAAAACAAATTTAAAAAAATAAAACAAAATTAAAAATTAAACATTACCAAATAAAACCAATGTTCGAAGTGAATGTATGATGATAGAAAGTTTTACATTTAAACTTACTCCTGCAATATAAATAAAGAAAGAGATCGTGTTGGAAATGATTTGTATGATGTTAAAGGTGAATGTATAATGATAACATACATTTGTGCATAGAACTTATTAAGATCATTCCATGTTTAAATCACGGTGAGGTGGCGACGGGATGATGTCCAAAACATCATATCACATGCACTTCAGTTTGGAGGGATTGAAACTGAACAACTATACTTCACCTATAAATTTAAACTGCAATGTAAATTATAGGTGGGATTTGCAAAATGCAAGTGGTATTTGGCAGTTAAATATTGGCTTTACAAAGACAATAGCTCTAGTTTTATGTTCACATTTTTTTTCTCTTGGTATCTTGAAATTGCCCTCGAAGCCTTTGATGTTACACTTCCCATTCTCATTTCACACTTTTTTTTGGTCAATTTGCAAGTGGTTTTATATTTTCTCAATTGGGGCTGAGCGTTTTCTCATATCATGAATTTTTTTCTCTTTTGGGAAACATGTGGTCAATTGACAATGAAAGGTATGGAGGCATGTAGGATTTGTAAAAGATTTTTATAAATTTAAGGGTTAATTAATTAGAAAAATGAATATATTAAAAAAAAAAACATATTTACTAGTTAATGAAATATTAATTTAGTGGTTTTATACAATTATTGGGTACAAAAATAGTGTCTTATAATCTATGCAAAATATCTCATACTAATTGAAAATTTCTTGCTATCCTTCCTATAATATTTTTATCCTTGCAAAATCTCTCATACTAAAATCTCTCATACTAATTGGGAATTTTGGGAATTTCTTGCTATCCCTTCTTACAATATTTTTATCCTTCCCTATCCGTAGACCTATTTTGGGCATTAAACTAATTCTAATGATGTCAGGTTTGGGTATTAATCTGGTATTTATTTATGGATTGATACGAAATGAAACTATTGTAAGCTAAATATGCTAATATGAAGCATGCCTTCTTTATTAACACTATGCACATCAATTCTATTATTTAGAGGTAGGGATTTTGTTGTTTGTGCATGTGAAATGATTTCATGGGATTTGATTTTTTGATTGTTTGTTGGTAATTAGTGGCTATTAAAATGAACATGGTTATGAGTAGATCAAAACTATGCATTGAGTTCTAATTTTGCATATTGCATTTGGGACAGAGTCACATAATTTTAATATTTCTAGCATAATCTTAGATTATGTTTGTGTTTAATCATATATTTAATTACAAATTTATATCATCAAAGAACTATGATAGCTAAAACTTTCTAAGTGATTAAGGTCCAAGTTCTCTATCTATATATAACTAAACATACTTGAAATGATGTTATGTTGCTTAGTTAAATTACACCCTACCAGTTGGAAAACCTAGACCCTTTAGTGGGAATGGCTCTTAAGAATATTTAATTAGTTATTAGCGTTGGTTCATATAACTCATAATGAAAGATTAGG
>SNQJ01S0014449.1:86272-107767 GCA_010110895.2 Picea sitchensis | reverse complement strand
AGTTTTTGATTGAGGAGTCGATTTTAAAGTTTTTATTTGCAATGGTACTAGTGGTCAATGTCACAGTCCCAAATAAGTCATAATTTTAGCTCCAAAAATAAAATCGGTGCTACTAGAAGCACCACTTTTCGATTCAAGGGTCAATTCACCACATTGGTATCGAGTGTCAAGGCTACGATAACAACCAAGTCACAATTTTAACCACAAAAAGACGGGTGTTATTGATAGCACCACATTTTGAAATGGGAGTTTATTAAATGGTGCTTTAGACCGCAAAAAATGGGATTTTTAGGTCAGAATTCACGTTTTGATGTCATAGTTCTCGTTTTGAGGTCACGGTTCTTGTTATGGTGGTAACTATGTTACTAGTGCCATCTAAATGAAAGGCCATCTTCTACCACTGATAGAAAAAAATATGTTAGAAAGCAAGATATTTTTTATATTGTGTGTTGTTAGTGTTCCTGATTGTAAGCAAACAAAAACTTTATGATTGGGGGTTTTGTGTTCCATTCAAATTCTGCATCAATCTAAATTTGTCAACTTTGTCATTTTTGAATTTTCTCCAAAGTTTGAATTTTTAACAAAAATAGTTATCTCCCAAAAGGAGAAAAATTGGGAGAACTTCAATGAGACAAAGTTGTCTAGCCTGTTGAGTAAATTTAAAATGTCAAGTAAATGAATTTGTCCATATTTGCAATCTAGGGTCCCTTTTTGTCCTCTAAAGATCTAAAAAATCCCTAAAAAGTGGCTCAGAATAGTGGATTTTTCCTTGTTTTGGCATCTCCAATTCAAACCCTTTAGAATTTGGCCAAAATTCCAACCAGGTATCTTTGTTCCTAGTCTCATTCTTCGTTGTTCTAATTTTACCTTCATCTAGGTATCCAACATTTAACACCACCCCATTCTTCGAAAATAATTAATTTACGTTTTCTGGAAATTTTGAGTGGAATTGGCTAGTGACCCTCACTGATGCTTTTATATTCCTCCTCACTATGGATGCACCCTTAAAATTTCATCATATTTTGATTTTTTATGCTCTTTTTATAACAAATTTTTGGCTCCAAATGTTTTTTTGTCTTCTTCATCTTTCTCCTTTTCTTTCCTTCTCCGTCATGTTGCACCATCTTTATCTTCTCACAACAAAGGAAATCTCCCCCTCCTTTATTACACCACCATAATCTTCTCTTTTGTGCTATGGCCCACAATAATTTTTTCCTTCTTTATCACATGTAGAAAATCTTCTCATGTGATAGCATCTTTTGTTGCATTAGAAAAATTTTCCAATGCGATATCATTTCTTTATCGCATGTGAAAAATATTCTCATGCAATACTTTCTTTGTCATGCACAATTGTTTTCTTGTGTGATATATTTTCTTTTATCACTACCATGTAAAAACACACATACTAGGATACCCATTAAAATTACATGCATGAAACAATATACAAATGCTCACACTCCTATCCATAATTTTAAAAATGTGAATGTGGATTACTAACCATACCCTGCATTCAAAACACAATAAAATGCAGTAGTTAAGCACAAAATTTAAATATACATAGTAACTAGAAAACATACCTTAGAAAATGTCATTAAATGGTTGCATACAAGGGACGTTCCTTCCAACCATATGATTTTTTATTCCATTTTTCTCAGCAACAAGCTACCCTCGAATCGGGATTGTGAGTCCACAAGGAAGGAATGTCTCCTAAGGTTGGATACTATCGACTTTACAATCTAATACCCCCCAAAACTAACTCCTACAACAATTCCTATCCACGAGCTGTCTATCCCCTCAACCTACACAACCCAAGGAATGAGATTCCCTTCACTACCACACAGTCCCTTAGGGTATCCTACTTCCCTCCAAGTCTCCAACACAAGTTGGCTAGAAAATCTCTTAGTGGTGGACACCACGAATATCAATTGTAACAAGAGTGCTCACAACAACCTTCTCTTGGGATATTGAGAAATTTATCAATAGAAATATCACTCATAGGAATGACAACTTGGTTCTTATCATAAAACCCAACCCAACCAAGCTATTTTCCCATACCGAACATGGCTTCCCTCCATTTTCAACGCTAATCTATGCTTTCCCTCTATTCCTCCAAGTTGTCTACCCTCTCTCTATACTCGAATTTCCTTAAATTCTTCCATGCATGCTTTCACTTTCAAACTTCCAAAAAAATATTGTACCTAGCCCATGCTCTAATAACTATGTCAAATGACTCTTCCACCCACCTTTTACATGCATGTACTTTATCCCATACTACAATATCTAGGTGAGATAATTTTTCCCACCAACCTCTTAAATCCATTCAATGGTTGGGATTAATAAGTCAAAGAGGTAAATATTTAATAACAAAATGATTTATAAAGGTGGCTTGGGTTTATTAGGCATGTAGAATTCCCCTTGGACCCCAGTTTAGTCTCATCTTTTGTGGAATCATAGCCCCCCAACATTATCGCCCCTCTCATATCATAACTAGCGAAGTATTTTTATTTAATCAAGGTATGTATAGATTATAATGTTAGGTTCTCCATCCTTGGATAAGTAGAGACTCTTCAGACTAAAAAATACTGGCTCACCAGCGTATTTAACATATGTACACTTACATTACAATTTAGAGGGATTAAAAATATGATGTTACATAGATACTCCTTTGTCTTTAAGACCCTGAAAATCCTAGCCTCTACAATGTGCGAATGAAATTCCTACATCTTTGCATCGAGAAGGAATTTGGTAATTGTATAAGTGCAACAATATTCAAGAGAGAGTAATACTCCCACCAATCTAAAGAAAAAAAATGTTTTGGTTTTAGTAACACCATTGTGATACCTATCTCAAAATATTCCTTATGTCGTGTTGATCACGTGGTTCTACCTCACTAGTAACCCTTTTGTGTTGACTTGATAGTACAATGTTCATGGTATATTTGAAAAGACTCATTTCAAGGAACTAATTGATGTGTTGCAATGAGGAAGGGATGATGGTGTGACTTTTTCGTGAGAAAGAAAAATTATCTTGTATGACATGTCACTCGAAGAAAAAATATTTGTGTGATGTGTCGCAAAGAGAAAAATTATGGGTGTAGTGTGTTGCATGAAAATAAAATCTTTCAGTGCGATATGTCACACCAAGAAAAAATATTTATGCAATACATCACGAAAAATAAAACCTATGTTTGGGACACATTGTGAGTATTTTTTTTGTGTTTGTGCAACACATCGCATTGAACAATTTTTCGAAAATGTGATAAGGTGAGAGATGGAAGAATTTTTTAAATTTACTTTGTCGGAGGTGAATAATTTTCAAAAAAGAGGGATGTTATGCCTTTCGTGTCACAACAAATAATTTTCCTTGTGCAATGGCCCATGTTGCAAAAGATATTTTTTTTTTATATGAAATGTGTTATATCGCATGGAATTTTTTTCCTTGCAAAGCAATTTGTGTCATGAATGATAATTTTTTTCTTGTGAAATGGTTTGTAGCACAAGAAAATATTATTTTGGATAATCATGCTAAAAGACAATCTTCTTAGTAGGTAAAGCAATATTTTCTCAAGTGATCTCAAAAACCTTGTGGGGGCAATAAGGAAATTGGCCAAATTAAAACAAAGAATTCAAGACAAGCTTCAAAGATGTCCTAAAATGAAATGAGAGCACACAATGAAAAAACAACAAATTACTTTAAAAATAATAGACAGGACCCTATAATATAGTTCTATCCTTCAAAGAGGATTTGGATTCTAAAAATAACAAGAGAAAGTTGCATAGCAGCAAGTCCCTGTTTTCAGGGATTGATTTTCTTGTTCAATGTTTTGTCAAGAAAGCAATCCTTACCCGAAATGATTATACTGAGATTTACAATGTACAAGCCAAATGAAGTAGTTTGTGATTGATTAATAATTTTTTGAACTCAAAACAATCTTTTATTAAAAAAACTTATTTTATTTGATCTAGTAATACAACCTTTTGCCTTTTGATACAAATTTTCCCATCGACATAGATGATAAAAAAAACTTGAATATCATATTAAAAAAATCTTCAAACTGACAACTCAACTCACTTATCAATAAAATTTCATATCCACAAAAGCCCAAAAATAACTAATTTATGATGAAATATATTGTTATCTGGACAAATAGAATATAGAATAGAGATAATATTTGTATTTTATAATTGTTTGTAAAAATATAATTATAAAACAATAACAATTATAAGAACAACTTTGAGTTTACAACATGTATTTCTACTTTTGTTATTATTATTTTACTTTCATAATTATTAATTTATTTAAAATATATTGTAATTTATGAATACATTTCACATTCTGTAATTATTATTTTATTTCTGTAATTATTAGTTTATTTTTGTAATTATTAATTTATATAAAATATATTATCATTTATGAATGCATTTCACCTGGTTATTCTGAAATACATGGCAATTGACTTCGATATTTTGGATACCATGTGGATGAAGGAAGTGCACATGTTTCACCAACATTAAAGATCACATCTATCTTTAATCTAAACAACTAGCTGAAATGCATTTGAATGTTGTTGGTGTTATGTTTTTTAAACATCATTAAATCTTCTACCTTAATACATGTTATGAAGTAACCATCCAAATAACTTTGAATATTCCTTATTATACTGTCTTCGACAATATATAGTATTAGTTTAGTGTTGACTCTTACATTAGTTTTGTTTGACTCGAAAAATTGTGTAAAATGCTTTAACAAGTGTAATCTTAAAATATATTTTATAATATAGAGGTTTCACATTAATAATCCGTCATGCTTGACGTCATTGGAGGTTTCACATTAATAATTTGTATAGAAAACTGACTAACCTTGAGAGCCAAATCACAAGAAGCGACCATCATGGGCCAATCCACAACACTGCCAGACATGTTCTCATGCCTCGAGATCCAACACCATGAAAACTCTCCAGCAGATAACAAAACTCTCCAACTCCTCATCATATTGATCCGACAACACATGTGTCTCTACGACTAACTTTTGTGAATGGGACCATGTATACGTAGGGATTGGAGCAATCATAGATAGTAGACAAAAATTTGATTTATTGTTAAGTAAAGGTATATTGTTTCATTATAGATTTATTTTTATTACATTTAAAAAATTAAATTTTCTCATACACTAGGCAATTGTGGCCATGCATGCTCATGATACTTGGCCCCTGCAGGCAATACGATATCCATCTACATCAGTTTCTCTCTTGCAACAACGACGAATAGGTCGGTTAGGATGTTGGTAGGTATAGGAATGATTGATAACAACAATGCATTTCCATGGTTTTGGGCACCTCAATGCATGTTTCTCAAAAAAATCATATCCGAAAAGGATTCAAAGTCTAGGAAAACATATTTTGATTTATTTCAAGCATTTGACAAAAAGTTGTGGGTTCAAGGGATTGCGTAAATCAAATACAAGCTTCTTAGTCTTTATTACCATGAACACCACCAATATTATTACTCTTACAATTGAAACAACTATGAATGTGATCGAGAATACACAACAATGGGATGTGGTGAAGGAGAGTGTGGAAACTTAGTAATTCTCTTGGAATGCCTCGGGGGAGAAAAGATCAAAATATTCATCACAACTCAAGAATGTCGATACCATTGCATGGAAGAAAATCTAAACAATGTCGATACCAATGCATGGAAACAAATATGAACAGGGTTTTAGCTATGGTGAAAAGATCGGAACAAGGACGGTGTCATCATGAAGCATGAAGAGACAACAATGAGTGGAGCTTGAGAAGAAACAAAATACTGAAAAAGGTGAGAATTGTTGAAATGGGGACAACAAATCTCCACAGGATGAGGATCTAGATCCTACTATTCAACTTTTGGTTGAGATAAGGCAACCTAAGTTAGAATGTATAATTAATGAATTGGTTTCATTGTAACCGTGGGAGAAGTTGTTTAAATATGTGTGTCTGAGAGACAAATATTGAGCCACAGGCTTCAAGCTCTCTCCAGGCTGTTGGTTGTAATCTCTATGATACGTAGCCCAGCGTTTGGGTGAACCACGTGAAATCTCTGTATCTATTTCTTATGTGTGTGATTGTTAATTATCATTGAGAATTGTGTTTTCCGCATTGACAATTCTAACAAGTAGTATCAGAACTAGTTGGAGAAGCGGCAGAAGTGAGGTGAGTAGATTTAAAAATTTCCGCAGGTCTCTCCTCTCGAAGGTCGTGGCGGCCATTACTGAGCACTTTCCGCATTGGTAAAATTCAAGATTTCTGTAGGCTAGCCATAATGGGAGGTGCGGCGACTCCACTGGTAATTTTTTCACATTTCCGGAGGCAATCTATGCCGTGAGGTGCGGCGGCTCCCAAATGTCCGCAGGCTACCCATGATGGGAGTCGCAGCGGCTCCTTACTTGAAAATATTAGCGTATGGTCTTTTGAAAAAGGTTTAAATTATAAAAGGTTGACTTTTTAAAGTGAAGGGTCGTGAGCTGAAAATGGTGGAGGAAGAAAAATAAAAGTGAATATGGAATGGGAGATATAAAGTGGTAAATTTAAACTTTTCTTTTATTTTCCCATTTGAATTTTTTAAAAGATTTTGATTTTATAAGCTGTGATTCAGTTTTTTGAGATAACGACAAAGACACAGAGTACCAAGTTTAGGTGGAGGTGTCGAAGGGGTTATTTCGCCTCTGGTGAACAATGCTAAGCAAGGTGAATGTTGGAGGATTTACTTTGGAATTAAAGTAAAGGTGAATGTTGGAAGATTTACTTTGGAATTAAAGTAAAGGTGAATTTTTTAATTTCCCTTTTAATAAAAGGAAAAGTAAAAGGTGGAATTGATTTAGGTGGTAGGATTGACAACGGGATGGTAAATGTAAATGGCAGCAATCACTATAAAGGTAATGGTAAAGTTATCATGTGAACATTTTCTTTTGGACTTGTATTTTTTGGTTATATGTAATTGGGCATATTGTTGTAAGACTTGGTTAGGCATGCGTACCCCTAGTTCTCTTAAGTCACCTACGAAAGTATAGATTGGTTCTCTTAAGTCACCTACGAAAGTATAGATTTAGGTAGACTGAAGAAGGGTGGGGGGGCATGAGTCATAAATTAAAACCTTATACATAGGTCTACAGTTGTGGGGTTCGGGTCCATGATTATTGGTTTCCCATCGTATGGTGTCCATAGAATTGCATGTTATAGGGCTCGGTGAAAATCCATTGTAAAGTGGCTTGGAGGTGAGCAGTGAAAATCTCATTTGGCAGTCCTGGTCGGATTTGGTCAAGGTTTTGAATACTCTGTTCGAGGTGGAGCACTGAAGGTGCCCCAGTCAAAAAGTTGGATCAATAGAAAGGCTGATGTGTTTATGTATTGATAGGTTAAATCAAGGGTTTGAGAACACATGATGGAGGCAGTTTCATATTCCTTGGAATTTTGGAAATTATTACAGGACAATTGGGGTCGAATGGCATCTTTAGTAATGCCAAGTTGCAGCGTGAGTTGTGGTCAGAAGCAGTTAAGTGTTGTATGGACAATCGGTCACCATTAGTTGCAAAAGGTTGGAAGATTCTGGAAGAGGTATATTGAACAGGTCTTCTCTCGTGATTACTCGGTCTTTCGAAATTATTTAATTGTTATGTTCATGCTCTCATCAGCATTCTAAGTAGGATCCAGCTTAAACAAGTAGATCTTTGTTGGTTATAATGACAATGTCAAGGGATATAGATTGTCATTAACAGAGATAGTGTTTGATGGATTTCTTCTCAAATCAGACATAGTAAAAGATGAAAGGAATAAATCATGATTGATAACAGAAATGTATTTGGAAGGCATTGATTTCCATGAAATATTCTCGTCAGTTGTTAAGCTTTTCTCTATTCATGTAGCGTTGGCACTAGTTGTTGTAGCTAGATGCTAAGACAAGTTTTTTTATGGATATTTGTATGAGGAGATATGTATATTGAACAACCAGAAGGGTTTGTTCAGGATCACAATAGAAGATTTGTTTGCAAGCTCAAGTAGTCATTGTATGTCCTGAAATGCGCATCAGGCATTGGTACAAGATGGGTGATTCCTTCATGGTGAGCCAAGTTTTACAAGAAATGAATTTAACCATTGTGTTTATGGTACATTCATTATCTTGGTGTTTAGATTGTTGACAATATGTTTTTTGAAGTAAAAGCATGGTTAAGATCCGCAGGTTGGCTCTGTTGGCAAGGATGTTCGTGGTGAAGGATCAAGGAGCAACAAAAAAAAATCTTCGGCATGGAAATACATAGACGCATGAAAGATGGTAAGCTTTGGTTATCACAGTTGCAGTACAAGGAAAAGATACTCAGGAAATTCGGCATGAATAATGTGAAACCGGAAAATATCCCTTTGGCTTTCCATTTGTTTTTCTTTAGGTGTATATCCTTGTAGTATGGAAGAAAAGGTTATGTCTCCTGTATTGTATGCTAGTTGGAAGTATAAAGTATGTGATGGAAAGGTTTGATATGTTCAAGTATCAGACTTTTCACACGCAGTTGGTGTTGTCAGTGGTCACATGGCAAATCTAGGTAAAGCAGTGAAGTTGGGTGCTTCGGTATCTTAGAGGCACATGTATCACCTACAGTGGTTTCAATGTTTTTTGTCTGAGATAGTTTAGATTTTGTAGGAGGATTTGGACAAGAAAAGATCTACTTCAGGTTCTGTCGTTTATGAGTATAAAGGGACCATTGGGTTAGTTTGGAAAAAGTGTAGGTTTTGTTTTCTATGGTATTCAAAGCCTTGTGCATTTGACACATAGTTCAACTTACCTAAATTGGACATGGTATCACTTTGTAAGACATGTTACTAATGGAGGTGGAGTGGTCTATATTCGAGCAAGTTGTGCAGACATGTTTTTGGAACCAGTATTGAAGAGAAGTTGTGTTCGTGATTTGCTTCTCTTGAAGGTGATGAATCAAATTGGACAAGGCATCAAGCAAATTGTTGTCAAGGTGGAGATTGTTGAAATGGTGACAACAAATCCCCACAGGATGAGGATCTAGATCCTACTATTCAGCTTTTGGTTGAGATAAGGAAACCAAAGTTAGAATGTATAATTAATGAATTAGTTTCATTGTAACCGTGGGAGAAGTAGTCTAAATATGTGTGCCTGAGAGACAAATATTGAGCCACGGGCTTCAAGCCCTCTCCAGGCTACTGGTTGTAATCTCCATGATATGAATAATAAGAAAATCGATGCCTATGCTTGGTGGACGTAGCCCAACATTTGGGTGAACCACGTGAAATCCATGTGTCTATTTATTATGTGTGTGATTGTTAATTATCATTGAGAATTGTGTTTTCCGCATTGACAATTCTAACAAGAACGATGAAGGCACGAAAATTGTTAGTAGAAAGCAAGAGGAATTAGAGAAAGATTATTATAACTAGCAACAACCATGGAGAAAGATTATTATAACTAGCAACAACCATGGAAGTTTAGATTCTCTAAGTTTGTTAAACTTCTCATTTGACATCTCAAATTTCAAATTTCATTAGAAAAGTGAAAAGATTACTTGCAATTTTGAATATGTTTTTGAAGCATCATAAATTGATGAAATAAATACCTCGAAGTTACCCTACTAACAAAACCATGGAAGCCCAACAAAACTGTCCTCATCAGGGCTAGATTCTAGATCGGGAACGGAAGCATGCAAAGACATGAAGCCTACGGCCTCCGCACAAGAAATTGTACAACAGGATAGCCCCCACATCCACAAACATTTACTCAACAAATCAAACGAAGACCCACAATGAGGCATGTTGTCTTCGCAGAGGCAAATGTACAAAAGGATAGCCCCATCCACAAACATTTACTCAACTTCTCGCACAAGTATGACAATCTATTAATTTGGGAAAGCACAAGGAAACTCCTAATCTAAATGTTAACCTCCTAATCTAAATGCTAACATGATTTTCCCGTTCAGGTGTTAGAAAAGAAAGCGCTAAATCCGTGCAACCTTCCAAGTGGATCCTTGTCAAGGACTGGAATGCAGCGTTGTTAGAGCCATCGCAGAGCAATCTTAACTAACTACAACCGTGGTCAGAGATTATAGTGTGAGAGCCTAGAAGTTAACCATTAAAAAAAATTGTATTTTTAAAATCATTTTAAGAAATCCCATACACAAAGACAAATAAAAATCATATCATGTTGCTCCGAACCAACAGAAAATTGAAATTAAAAAATCTTATAAATAAAAAAAAAAAATTATTTTTAGACATAAATAAAAATAATATAAAATTTAAAGTAAACTTTGGAAATGGTATGAACTAATAGTGAGTCAAGGTAGTTGGACTCCTCCTAGAAAGCTATAGTCCATGGCGAGGCTAATAGTTTAAAATCCCTATGACCACCTACTCATATTTTCTTTAAGTCAAACTTTAGACCCAATGTAATCGCATATACCAATAGGTGAAGATAGTATCATGTTCCTCAATTAAATTTTTGAAAGGAATATCTAACATCAAATCTATGAGCAGTGGACTAGCCACTCTATAGTTAGCTTAAATTATTATAAACTATCACAATCACATAATCGTAGCTGATGAACTTTTAAAGGCATAATTAATTTATAAATTTAGCATATAAAATACGTTATAAGTTGTTGTGCTAGTGTAACTCTAATTCTACTAAGCCTATTAATAATTATTGTATTATTAATTGCTATATTAATTTTAATTCTAATAACCCTAACTCTAAAGGCATAATTAATTTATAAATTTAGCATATAAAATATGTTATAAGTTATTGTGCTAGTATAACTCTAATCCTACTAACTCTATTAATAATTATTAATAATTATTGTATTATTAATTAATATATTAATTCTAATTCTAATAACCCTAACCCTAATCTCGTTTCAATCTGATCAACTCTAAGTATTGGAGGTATCAATTTGAGATTTCTTCACTAAAATCACAATCTTCCTTTTTGCTCATTTTGGGACGTAGCTTTGGGTATCTCTGCGAGACCAAGATTCAGTGGCAACAATCCAATTTAGAAAAATTCAAATTCAAATTCAAATTTAAATTTAAATTCAAAAAATTTAAATTTAATACTAAATAATCCAATTAAATATAAGAAAGATTTTGGTCTAGATTCAAACACTATCTAATAGATATTTGTTTCAAGATTTTTACACGATGAAAAAGGTTCTGTAACACATTGATAATTCTTCACAACCACTATTGAAAATGTAAATTTAATAATATAAAATAAAAAAAGTTAATAATGAAGTAAATTTTTAATTTCAAATAAATTTGTTAATCAATTAAATGTGGCAATCAGATACATTCAAAAATACTAGAAAGTTATGAACATGATAGCTATGAAAAAGGGAGCCATGCGCGACGACACAACAATATAAAGGAAATTCAGTCAAAAAAGAAAAAGTCGTGCGTTCGATTCATTTCCTTTCCGCGAAACTCTCACGCGGCAACCTTCATCTTAACTCTGACCATGTCAAGCAACTTTGGTGAGCGTAGCAGATGGGCATCTGTTCTTCATGATCGTGACTGCCAGTTGACGATAAATTTACTGACTCGCTTTGAACAAAATGTAATTCGGCACTGGCTTCATTTAAGGCAATGGTCACTAGTGACCAAAGGTGGAAAATGGTCAGCACTGACCAAAGTTGGAAAATGGTGGAAAGTATTCATAGCAATTAAAGTGTTTATTGAACATTTAAGTGCGAGCAGTTGTAACTTGTATTTTACGACCAAAATGTTTAAGATTGGTATTTGTAATGAGATGGAATGTGAGAATCAAAATATTTGTGAGTATTTTATTTTAATGTTAATGATGTTGGCAATAGCTATGATAGAAAATAAAAATTATATATGAAAGAAATAGTATTTTAATTAATATGATAAAAGATGTTGTCAAGAAAATAATTTTTAATAGAGTAGGAAAACTTATGTCATCTAGAATAGCTTTTTGTTGATTCGTTGTATCTTTATATATCTATATTTACATAATATTTTAGTTATATATGTATATATATAACATTATATTATATGATAATCAAATATAGATATAAACAAAAAAAAATAAAACATATAAAAGTATATAAAAAATGCTAACCAAATTTTGATATAAACAAAAAAATTAAAACATATAAAAATATATAAAAAACAAAAAATGAAAACATATAAAAGTATATAAAAAATGCTAACAAAATATAGATATAAACAAAAAATTAAAACATATAAAAATATATAAAAAATCGATCAATATAGATACTTTACCTATAATAATTATATAGAAATTTTGTTATAATGTAAAATATAAGCAAAATTTTAATTTTATATATAAGTTTTTGAATTTTACTAATTGAGTGAGATTACAACTAATTTCTATCCATCTTAAATGATAATTTTTTTTTTACATCTTTTGAGATTTATTCCTTTTCAAAATTTCAAAAATACCAAGTTAACATAGTTAACATAGACTATGTTGCTTAAATATAATATATGTTTAATATAATACTATTAACTTTCAATTACAAAGAACGATAACCATAGTTATGAAAAAATATAAAGAGTATATACTCTTTCAAAAATAGAGAATATCAAAATAGTAAAAAATAAAAATAAAAATTACACATTAGGAAATGGAGTGTAAAGTCTACGAAGGTATACATACCCTACCCCTTTTGGATTTGAATCTGTGACCTCTTAAAAGGAAACACATGTTCTTAACCATTAAACCCACTCAAACTGTATACTATACTTAATGTTATATTTAGTATTGGAAAGCAATGATATGAAAATAATCCAAAATGACAATTCAGTGTCCAAGAACGTACACATACACAAACACTCTCACGGTTTGCAACCTCAGTGTACCTCAATATGCCACATACGAAACTAACTCAATCTCAAATCACTAATTTCAAGAATGCATGCACGTGCACATTTTTGAGCGTGTGCATGTTTAAAAGGGCACATGTGTTCTTGTTACATTTGCACGTGCCCATTCTTGAGCACGTGCATGTTTAAAAAGGGGTACGTGTTCTTGTTACATTTTTTTTTTTTGAAAAATTGGGCAAAAGGGCCTGCCAACCATTGTACTTGATTCTGCTGACATGGTGGTTGATTGTTTCCAAGTAAGTTTTTAAACTTAATTGGTTTTGTATTTTATCAATTTTTTTAATTACAAAAATAAATAAAAATTGAATTTTCCTTTATTTAAATGCACTTAGTTTTAAATAACATGAATCCTACACTAAGAGAAAACCCAAACTCACTATCACCACGTGAAGAGAAACCAAACTCCAATCCACAACAATTAAATGTAAATATTGAAATTGATGCAAGGTTGAGGTCATTGAAAATCCTTATACAATATTTGAGAAACATTATAGAGTCCTCATGACTTTCATTAGCCACATCACTAGATTTCATTGTCACTTCAATTGCTAATGCCTAAGGCTAGCTATCACATATATATTATTACAAGGCTAGAATATTTGAATATTATAGGATGGGTCTAGATAAAACATAAAAGTGAGGTCAAAGACCTGAACATTTCAAAACAAGATTTGATGACATTGTTTATTGACCCTAGAACCAAAACCCAGCCTCCGTCGTCCGGTCACAAAGAAATGCATTTGCATGGATTAGTGCACTTTCCAACCTTTTGTAAACAACTGGATGGATAGGTGGTTCATGGTTTTTGATCAAACTCCATGAAATAATAGGGAGGTCCCTTTATATTTACTTAGAAAATTATGGCTTGAGTTTATGTTAAACCACCATTTTAACTACTTTGACATTGGTAAATTCTAGGGGGTGGTTCGTGGGTTTGCACAGGATCGACAAAATGCCAAGTGTGACTCATTGCTAGGTATTCATCTTCCTAGGATAACAGTCATTGTGATGGAGAGTGGACTTTTGTTGATCACAAGATGGACTCGGGTTTCGATAGGGAGGACGTAGGTGTATGAGTAGGCAAGTTGGTTGCGACTTGTCCTAACTTGGTACTTCTTATGTAAAGAGTTGTGAGCTTGTTTCCTTGTAAGCATTGTAACACATTTTCTATAAAAAGAATTTTACAAGTGTTAGGCACGTTGATGTTGCCCAATCATATTTGAATTTGAATGGTTGCATGTTCTTGGTTGCGTAATTGACTAAGTATAGAATTATTTAATTTTTAATTGTAAAGAACACATGTGTAGTTGGCACGACTAGATCAAGGCAAAGTATGGCTACACCTTGAGTAAGACATAGTCCGAGTGAAGTGATTTTTTTTTGGCAATTCATCGAAACTAAACGTTATGGTGCCGCATGACTCCTGGTGTCGAGCGACTTGGGTGCGTTAAGTCGAGTTGGTTCCCCTGTGAGACTGTGGGCATGTGAAAAATGGTATCATATGTTTTTGTCACGGACATTGAAGAAGGTTTGATGAAACGTTTGGTGCTGTTCACCACTATCACCTTCATGACAATTGGTATCAAAGCAGTTTTTGAATAAAGTGGGGGTTTTTGGATCGACTCGTTGAGAAGTTGGGAATTCCATTGGATGGGAAGAAGACTCCAAATGTGACAGCAAGTCATGCAAAGAGTTGTGAAGCACTTGATCGTGTTGGTGTGTCCACGGATTTGGTGTGACGTGAGTTGAGGAAACACAGTGTTGATGTCTTGGTTGAGTAGACACTCAAGGCGTTGGGTGTTTGAATGATGGTGAAGTGTTGATTCAAGACAACCTTTGGCACACATGCAAGTAGAATTGCACAATGTGTTTAAGGGGATGACTCAACCCAAGAGATGGACATAACATATGAAGAGACTTGGAGGACTAAGATGGACTCTGTGGATTAATGTTTCGCAGTGTTGAGAGATCTTGGGAAAGATGGGTGAGATCAACACTCAGGTGGGATCTTTGATCGACAAGTTAATTTTTTTGGCGGGCCAGGTAGAAACTAGTGCAATTCCAAGGTTGGGTTCACTTAGCAAGGATGTAACACCCATGTTTCCCCCAATTTGTAAATGTTATTATTATTATTATGAACAAGACTAGGGATATATCTGTCATGTGAATGTTGGGAAACAATGAACCTTGCCATAGAAGGTAATGTATATATTTTGTTATTAAATAAAAGGAAATTGTGGCTTGACTGTTGATAGAGGGTTGCCAGTATAGATCATGATGCGTGAGAGATATGGTAAGGGTTCAACCAGTAATGGTGATATGACCCCCGCCAGGACGATACTCTGTTGGATATAAATTGTACAGGCCCAAAACAGTCTTCTGGCCCAGAAAACTTAATTACCAACGAGGCTGGTAGTTGGTAAGTCTTCCTCAAGAGTTAATGAGGAGATGGGAAAAGTACCATCTGGAAACTTCCTGATCAGACCCATGAAATCTTGTTGAGGTAAGGAAAGAAAAAGAAAGGAAAAATCGTGGGCATGGAGCAGAGGAGGAGACAAACGAATGGGTCTGAGGACCATTCAAAGAAAGAGAAGAGCATGTGAGGCTCTTTGGTTCTGAAGAAGAACTGGAAAACTTAGTTGTCCCCATACAAGAGAGATTGGATAGTGTTTTCTAATCGAGCTGATAAATGGAGTTGCAGTGATTGAATGAGCGATCATGACAGACTCCCTTGCTTGGTGGATAGAAAACTAGACTGTCAGGTTCCTATGGGAAAAAAGAGAGTAACCTTTGTCCCTTTCTTAGCAAAAAAAGGAGAATCTCTCTCATGGCATCATGATCTAGCTAGGGGGAGGCCAATGGAGGAATACTACAAGAGAAATTGTGCCTATGGTTGGGTGGAAAAGGGAAGCCCTCTCAGAAATTGCCAACTAATTTTCAAGTTTCAGATAAGTATGATTCTGAGTTTATATTGTATTGACTGGTTTTTTTATAATATGAGTTTCTTGAGCTAAATGATAGTATAATTTGTTTATCTTGTTGAATGATAAAAATATTAGCTTTGAGGGCCTTGTGGCTTGGGAAGTTTGAAGTAGAATTTAAATATCACATTATGTTAATGGATATATGTTTAGTCCTATTTGGCAAAGGAGGACTGTTAGTAATGGATTTTAAATGATTTTGGGGAAAACAAAAAGTGACCCCCTGTCTAAATCTATATATCTGCTAATCCTCCAAAAGTATGTCCAAGGATAAAATTCGTGAATATAGAATCGGGGCAGACTCTACAAGACTGTCATGAACCCATTCACCCCTCGAAATCTCTTTTCCTGTTATAGAATTTGAGTCATGTAAATGGAAGGCACTTCCTTCAAATCGTTCTTTCAAGTGACCATAGGCTTGAGTCTGTAGACTTAACCAAATCTTGGGTAAGATTTAGGAGTGTAGCCCTCGATGGATTGTAGACGTCCCATATGACCAGAACCTAGAACCCTTCATTTCTCTAAAAAAGGAGCTAAGCCTTCTGGGCTTCAGGATTTCATAGGTCCGGAACTTCAGGATGTTTTAACTTCACAACACTCCAATATTTACAAAGGAAACCTACTGACATGGTTACCATATGTCCTAAATGGAAATTGATGGTTTTTGATCCGTTATCATGGGATCCGCCTTCTCATTAAACCCTGACCAAATCCGCAGTCACGAGGACTTTCTACGTCGTTGATCATGATCAAAGATCAACGGTATAATCGTCGTCTTCGTCCTTTTATGGATGGACGACAGATAAGACACTCGAATCATCCATATGGATGTCAACATTCCTTTTGAGCTCAACATTCCTCCTTTCCTTAGCTTTCACCCAGTGTTCAACGTGGATCTCCTTCGACCTTATTTCCCACCATTATTGGACACCTCAGAGATAACAAAACTGTTGACACCAACAGAGCTTAAGCTTGACTGCATACATCAGGCATCCAGTGATCATATTGTGGAATAGGTCAAGGGCACTCTCCAACAATGGATCCAGCTTTATCGAGTTGTCAAAGAAGGGCATCTCCTGCACCAAGGCAAGTGGCTCACCCGGGGTGAAATTCAGCAAAAATTTCCTCATCTAATGGGGGCACTCAACACAATGGATACCATTTCTTCCTAAAGGGGAAGGATTGATCCATTTGGATTTCGGTGGCCTCCCACCTATTCCAACTAGCTCATTTAGGTAGTTTTCCAGTTCGACATTTTTTCCTAGTTTTGGGGTCCCTGACTTCCAGGGCCATTTTGAGGCCCTAAACATCATTTTTAGGGCTCGCCACAGTCCACATGTGTAGGGATCGCCACTACAAACATATGTATTCCTCGGATAGACCTTCCCGACGAGATATCGTGTGACTAAAACGAAGATTGTATGAAAAAGTTACGACCCCAAGAAGTTGATGAACTAACTTAACCAAATGGGGCTCACATGACTTTTGGCGCTTCATCTCCTAGGGTTAGGTTTTTGGATGTTTAGGGTTTTTGAAATTCCTGTTTATTGTAAAAAGGACTTGAGAGCCTCAATGTAATCATCTTCTTGCGAAGGAGCGCAATCATCACATCTCTTCTCAGAGATAAGCCACCACCATTCTAGCAAGCTTGTTTTCTGCTGCATTTTATAGTTTCAACTTATTTCCTTATTGAGTAGAAACCAATTTTACTGTATATATATTATTATATGTTAAGAATATTTTGATAATAATATGTATTCATTTCGTTCTTCTCATAAAATCCGGATCACCGAACCATCTACCTCATCAGACAGTCGGCGGTATTTCCCTACTTTGTGAATTCACGATTCATATAACCCCAAATCCTTCAGCCTCTTTGAAGTATTACCGGTCGAGGAGGTCATGAAGTAGTGAAACATGGATACTACTGGTCCACACTCCTACTTATTCTATCATTCCATTGTTCCTGATTGAATGACTAAGAAGGATCCCGAAGGATCTCAAATCGATGGTCCATGTAACTTTGGGACTTCGACCTTCAGGACTTCAGGAGTTTGAAGTAGAGCGTAACTTGGGCTAGAGCCTAAGACCGAGGATTACTTAACTACTGAGTTTAAAGAAATCCCAAGATTATCCTTAATTTACCATCGTAGGGACATGCATGGGACCCTCTTCGAGAGTCCGGAACTTCAGGGCTTCGGGAAAAACTCGAGGATGTAGGAAGGAGTAGGAAGGAGGTTTAAAGGTCGAAGCGCCAAAATTTCCCAAGTTGAAGTGTCCAACTCAGATTGGACGGGCCTGCATATACTATGGCGATGCGTCGTGCCTGGATGGTTCCATGTGGCATCATAGAATTTGTCATGAGTTAGGTGTGGGACCCCCATTGTCAATTCTAAACCATGTGTAAGTGCAGACAAATATCAACTATTGGATCTAAGGGTGGATCGGTCCCCACCATAGATTTTTGAGTGAATGGAGACTTCGAGTCTCCAGGGATGTTATAAACCTGTACAAGAACGATGAAGGTTCGAAGGCCCGGTATTCATGAAGACCGGGAGATACTCCCTACAACCAGTAGCCACATTATTGCTAGAGGGTGATGATAGAAGGCCACGACCTTGCCACGTCAAATGGTACGAGAGAGGTGAAGCTACATGGAAGCCATGTGGCGAATGTAATGCCCATATATTTCTAAACATCATTTATTTTCATAAGCAATTTATTTCATAACTGAGACAATAACTTCATAGCATAATATTGATTTTCATAACAGCAACATCAGTAACTTAGATTCATCAATGATTAATGATTTTATAGCAGAATGAAATAAATACATAACTTAACAGATTACCTGGTTCTGATGCTAATTTTCGTTGCCTTGCTGCCTTGCTGTTGCTCTCCTGCTACCTGCTACACAGTCCAGTCCTGCCACAGACACAGAATAACTACCCAAAACTAATGTCCTCCCTGCCAAATAGGAAAACTACCTAGCTCCAGGATATCTACGGATATCCTGGCCCTCCGTGCCCAAAACCTCCAACAACTCAGTGCCTCCCCTGATCAAAAGCCACAGCCTCAAAACTCTGTGCTCCCAGTAAGTCCAAAAGTCCACAAAATACAGAAGTGCACCGAAACTCGTTGCTCACAGCAACACACCACCGTCCAGAGGCTCTCTGCTCACGGCCAAACATCACCATCCAGAGGCTCTCTGCTCACGGCCAAACATCACCGTCCAGAGGCTCTCTGCTCACGGAAAAATACCATGGTCACCGCCAATACAGTCGGCTCATAAAATACAGCCCGCAACATCCATCCCTGCAGAATGGTGCGCACATCCCCCTCTTCCCTTCCCTTATTCCTCCCGGCCGCCTCATGCAGTTACTCCTCCAACCACCCTGCGTCCT
This sequence comes from Picea sitchensis, assembly GCA_010110895.2. Classification (NCBI taxonomy): domain Eukaryota; kingdom Viridiplantae; phylum Streptophyta; class Pinopsida; order Pinales; family Pinaceae; genus Picea; species Picea sitchensis. The sequence continues at coordinate 88,469 of SNQJ01S0014449.1, read as the reverse complement.
TCGTCCTTCATCATGAGTTAATGTTTTATCTCCTCGGGATCCATGGCTATCCCTTTCTGCATACGCCACCATTTTTATATCATTTTTCATTGATCTATTAATTTTATTTCACAGGTCATTAAATGTGATCTGTAATTTGAACTATTACTCAGTTAACCATAATTAATTTCTTTAATTAATTTTACTTTATAATCTTTAAGCATGTATCCCATTAGGGTCATTACAGCGAAGGGGATGGCCATTGGCCAATGACAACCTAAAAACTTCGAAAGGCTATAAATTTCATACCAGAGCTCGACTTTGGACAAGATTTTAATCATTGTAAATCTATCGGTGAGCACACGAAGAAGGTGTCCTCATTCGAGGAATTCAGGGAATTGTAGGAAAGAGAAAAAATTATACCCCCATCCTTTAAGAGGATACTTAAGGGTTCAGGTGTGTGACAGAGTGGTATTAGACAAGGAAACAACACTTGGCCTGCTTGGGCTCATGAAAGAGTGGAATAAAATCCTAATAGAAAACCTTTAAGGGGTAGGGCACCCTACCCTATCCCTCTGTAAAAGCCTACTTAATATTTACTATTGAAAGGAATGAACCCTTCTGTTGTTTTTACATGTTTTAAATATGAACCAAATATTTTTTTTATATGTGGAATAATGAAGCTAATTTTACCTTACAAAATTACCTGTGTTGTTCATAAAAATTTAGGGCAGTTGACTAATAGAAAATGTTTTTATCAGCACTCAAACAGTTAGTGGACAACAAGGAAAGATACAACGTAAATAATGGTGACACACCATGGGTTGGGAGAAAGATCCCATAATAGAGAAGAAGAATATGATGAGAGGAGAGTGATGGATACCCCTCTAGATTTAGCTGAAACTGTAAGAAGCCTTATGGAAGAATTACAAACTTGTAAGGAAGACAATGAAAGGTTGATAAAAGAACAGGAGAAACAAAGTGAAATTAATGCAGTATTGTTGCAAATCCTATCAGCCATACAAAGGCAGTTGCAATATGGGCCAATGTCGAGTAATTTGGACTGACATAATATTAAGAAAAAACAAAGTTCACCTGTTATACAAAAGAATGGACATGAAAATAGAAGCATAAGAAGAAACACCTCAAAGAAGGCCCAACATGGAGCCAAGAAGCATGCTAACGCCGAATGTTCACCCAAAGAATCCTCTAGTGAGGAAACTGACAATTCCAAGGAATTGTCTAGCAGTGGGACTAGTTCACCTTTTTAGGGGAGAAGAAAAAGGAGAAAACGAGCTAAGAGCCATGGCCTTGAAGAGTTTAAGAAATCCAAGCCACCCAGTTTTGATGGGGATATTAAGAAGGGGGAAGAAGCATAAGCTCCCACCACATTTGCCTTCCCATCCCCTCCTTCCTCTTCCCCTACCCCGTCCTTCTATTCTTTCTATGCCACTACCCCGCACCTCCTTTCCTACGCATCCCATGGTATAGGTCGAAAGGTGGTGGGTCCCTCCCCACTCGCTAGTTCCCCACCCCTCGTTTCCTATATGGTCCACGAAGCAGAAAGATAGGCGACGATCCCCATCGAGCAAGCCGATAGGCAACAGGCTGGCCTATTTCTTATCGATTGTGTACGAAAGGATGGGCAGGTGAGTGACAGAGGAAGGAGGGAGGGATGAGGTAGGGTAAGGGGAGGGAGAGAGGGGAAGGGGAGAATGAGGCGTTGGGAGAAGGAGGTAGTGGGGTGAGTAGGGGATATTGGTTGGTGGCCCAGGGGATGGACAATTTTCATAATCGCCCTCCCCTCGTTTGCATTTTCTTTTCTTTTTTTAATATTTAGTTGTATTTTGTTGTTGTTTATTATTATTATTATTATTATTTTAAATGTTTTTTTTATTTTTGTCAATTTCCACTAGCACATCAGGTTAAGGCATGGGTTTTGTATGCTAGGAAACCCAATTTCAATACCCTTACACTATGTTTAGTTGGGAGGAGACACCCAAAAATCCAGTCATGTTAAGGGTTGGTGCGGCCTAGGCCTAGTGCAATCCCCTGGTGATTTTGATGGCTTATATGACCCTAGATTGTGGTTTTTTAGCCAACAATTGAAATGTTGGCCCCGCAAATGACATGCATTCCTAGCAAACAAACAAAAAATGTTGTTTATTTTTAAATTTTATTTTAAATTTTTGTTTTCAACTCTTTTTTTTTTTTTTTT
>SNQJ01S0014449.1:68663-86262 GCA_010110895.2 Picea sitchensis | reverse complement strand
TAATTTTCAAGTTTTCGATTGAGGAGCCCATTTTAAAGTTTTTATTTGTGATGGTACCAGTGGTCAATGTCACAGTCCCAATTAACTCGTAATTTCAGCTCCAAAAATAAAATTAGTGCTACTAGAAGCACCACTTTTCAATTCAAGGGTCAATTCACCACATTGGTATCGATTTTCAAGTCTGCGCTAGCAATCAAGTCACAATTTTAACCACAAAAAGAGGGGTGTTATTGGTAGCACCACTTTTTGAAATGGGGGTTGATTTTGGTGCTTTAGACCCAAAAAATTGGGATTTTTAGGTCAGATTTCTCGTTAAGTTGGTAACTATGTTACTAGTGCCATCTAGTAGAGAGGCCATCTTCTACCATTGATAGAAAAATATATTTCAAGAACCAATAATTTTTTTATATTGTGTGTTGTTAATGTTCCTGATTGTAAGTAAACAAAAACTTTATGATTGGGGATTTTGTGTTCCATTCAAATTCTGCATCAATCTAAATTTGTCAACTTTGTCATTTTTTCATTTTCTCTGGAGTTTGAATTTTTAGCAAAAGTAGTTATTTCCCAAAAGGAGAAAAAACAGGAGAACTTCAATGAGACAAAGTTGTCAATCTTGTTGAGTAATTAAAATGTCAAGTAAATGAATTTTTCCATATTTGCAATATATGGTCCCTTTTTGTCCTTCGGAGATCTCAAAAATCCCTAAAAAGTGGCCCAGAATAATGGATTTTTCCCTATTTTGGCATCTCTACTTCAAAGCCTTTGGAATTTGGCCAAAATTCCAACTGGGTATCTTTGTTCATAGTCATGTTCCTCACTGTCCTAATTTCACCTTCATATAGGTCTCTGACATTGAACACCACCCCATTTTTTGAAAAGAATTAATTTACGTTTTCTAGAAATTTGGAGTGGGAATTAGCTAGTGACCCTCACTCATACTTTTGTAGTCCTCCTCACTATGGATGCACCCTTAAAATTTCATTAGAATTTGAGTTTTTATGCTCTTGTTATAAAAAAAATATTGGCTCCAAACTTTTTTCCGTCTTCTTCATATTTCTCCTTTTCTTTTCTTCTTCGCCATGTTGCACCATCTTTATCTTCTCATAAAAAACGAAATTTTCCCCTCCTTTATTACACCATCACAATATTTTCTTATGTGCTATGTTGCACACGGAATTTTTCCTTCTTTGTCACATCTAGAAAATCTTCTCATGTGATAGCCTCTTTTGTCGCAGGTGAAATTTTTTCCTATGCAATATAATTTCTTTATCGCATGTGAAAACTCTTCTTGTTCAAGAACTTTCTTTGTCATTCACAAATTTTTTTTATGTGTGATATATTTTCTTTTATCACTACCATGTAAAAACACACATACTAGGATACCCATTAAAATTACATCCATTCAATAGGATACAAATGCTCACACTACTATCCATAATTTTAAAAATGTGAATGTAGATTATTAGCCATACCCTGCATTCAAAACACGATAAAATGCAATATTTAAACACAACATTTAAACATACACAGTAACCAGAACACGTATCTTAGAAAATGTCCCTAAATGGTTGCATACAAGTGACATTCCTCCCAACCATAGGATTTGTTATTCCATTTCTCTCAACAACAAGCTACCTTGAACTGGGATTGTGAGTCCACAAGGAAGGAATGCTTCCTAAGGCTAGCTACTATACACTCTATAGTCTAATACTCCCCAAAACTAACTCCTACAACAATTCCAATCCACTAGCTCTCTTTCTGATCCAGATTTATGAATGGAATGAAATGAATAACAGATTGAATACCATAACACATAGATACGGAGAACAACAAATATCCAGTGAGCAATAACTTCTATTGAACAAATAAAATAGGTTGAAATTGTAAAACTGCAGAACTGAAACAACTTGCTCGAATGGTGGTATCTATCTCTGAGAAGAGATGTGGCTGCTATGTGCATCCATCTAAGTAGAATGGTTACAATGAGGCTCCAGATGCCTTTTTAACATTAATCATGAATGCACAAACCCTAGACATCTAAAAACCTAACCCTAGGAGATTAAACGCCAAACGTTATGTGGGTCCAGATGGGTAATTTGGTACCTAAACTTCCTGGGTTCGTAACTTTTGCATACGACCTCCATTTTAGGCATGTGATAGCCCGTTGGACATGTCTTTTTTAGAACTATAGATTGTGCAGTCAAACTCTAAATCCCACTATATTTTGATTGTGGCAAGCCAAAAAAACATTGTTTAGGGCCCCAAAATGACCTCGGAAGTACATAAATATGTACTCACAAGAACAATTCCAAAATAAGCCAGATAGATTAGGTGGGAGGCCACCAATCTCCACCTAGAAGCTGTGTAGGGATTCAAACAACCCTGGAAATGTAGAACTGCCAATTACAAAGAATTACAAAAGAATGTGTTGAACTAAAAATTGTCAAGAGGAGCTAGTTGGAATAGGTGGGTAGCCACCAATATCCACCTGGCTTAGTCCTCCCCATTTACAAAGCAATGGTCTACATTGCGTTGAGTGACCCCATCAAGTGAGGAAACTTATGTTGGATTTGGCCCCAAGTGAGCCATTTGCCTTGGTGTAGGAGTTTCCCTACCTTGACGATCCTATAAAGCTAGATCCTCTGCTGGTGAGTGCCCTTGAACTGTGTGTCCATTATCTTATCAGTGGATGCATGTTCCACATAGTCAGGGTTGAGATTTGTTGGTTTCAACTGTTCTATGATCTCTGAGGTGTCCAATAATTGCGGAAAATATGGTCGAAGGAGGTCCACATTGAACACTCGGTGCAAGCCAAGGAAGGGTGGAGTGTTGAGCTCAATAGCATTGTTATCCAAAGCCTTGGTGATAGTGTAAGTCTCATATAAAAGTGGGAGGAGCTTCTGATGGGGCCTTATAAGGTGCTCTTTTTGCAAATGTAACCATACATTGTCTCCCAATTGAAACTGGTGAGGTATCTAGTGTTGATCATGGCACTGCTTGTACTTAGCATTAGCATTCTGGAAAATCTCATTGACCTGTTGGAGGATGTGTTGAATCTGCTCAATGAATCTGGTGGCTTTGTCGGCCTTAGGCAAAACATGGGAATATTTTTCCTATGTGGTTGCAAGAGGTAGTGAAATATCAATGGGACCCAAGGGTTGGAGTCCCAACGCCACCTGAAATGGGTTATGGCTAGTGGAGCTATGGAGGGCTATGTTGTAGTTGTGTTGAACATAGGGAAGACTCTGATCCCATGTACGTAGATGCTTAGATTTTTACATGCACGGGATGTACACAATCATTCTATTGACGACCTCTGTCTGGACATCGGTTTGAGGGTGGAAAGCAGTATATTTAGTGATCTTGGTGTCTAACAGTGACAAGAGACTCGACCAAAATGTGTTGAGGAACCTGTTGTCCTGATCTAAAGTGATGGTCTGTGGTATCCCAAAATGGACCCACACCTGTTCGAAGAATATCTTGGCAGTATTTGTAATTGTGATGCTCTTCTTGCAGGCTGTGATAATGGCCATCCTCGAAAACCGATCAACGACCACAAATACACAATCATTTTTGTGCTTGGTGGATGGAAGAACATACATGTAATCCATCAAGATGGATTCCCAAGGCCTCTTGGCAGTAGGAATAGGTTTTTATAAACCTTGCTTATTGATGGATAGCTTGGCAATGGCACATGCAATGTAAGATATGATATAGTTGTTGACGTCTTGTCAAAGTTTTTGCCCATAAAAATATTCTTGTAGAACGACCATAGTTTCTTTCAATGCCAAAATGTCCTACCATCCGACTGTAGTGAGTCTCCCAAATCATCTTTGCATGCTCGCTTGTGGAAACATAGAGGTGGCCCAAATGACATAACAATGCATCCTCGAGGTGAAAATCGGTGACATTCACTCATGTACCCAAGAGAGGATATGTGGTGGCGAGGTCAAGGTCACACTGATAAAGTTGGGGCCACTTAGATGCCTCATGCCCACATGAATGGAGCATTGTGGTGAGTGCAACAATGGGAGGGAGACTGAGGTAGTCAATGAAACGATTTGTGCTCCCTGTTTTATAGTTGATGTTGAGATGGAACTGTTGTAGGCATGTGGACCACTTTTGATGGAGGTCATTCTACAACTTCCCCTATGTTTGTATGAACTGTAGAGGCTTGTTATTAGTGTGGATGATTGTCTCCTTTCCTAGAATGTAATGTTTCCATTGGAAACGGGCTTGCACAATGGAATACATTTATTTTTCATAGGTGGGGTATTTTCGGATAGTATATGAGAGTGTCTCACTATGGTATGCTACGTGATGATCGTGTCGAGTGAGAACTATTCCTACAACATAGTTGGAGGCATCAATCTCAATATTGAATGGTTGTTGCAGATTGTGCAAGGAGAGTACTGGAGCTAAGCACAAGCGATGCTTCAGATCATCAAATTATTGTTGTTGTGCCTTCCCCCATGCAAAATTTTCCTTGTCACCTCCCTTGGTTACTTGGTTGAGCTCCCATGAAATATGGGAGAATACCAACATGAACCTTCGGTAGAAGTTGACAAGTTCCAAGAAGCTCCAAAGCTTGGTTAGTGTGGTTGGGGTTGGCCAGTCACGAATGAATTGGATCTTAGTTGGATCCATATGTACCCCATGCTCATCAATAATGTAGCCTAAGTATTGGACCTTGTTCATGCCAAAGGAGCATTTTTCCAAGTTGGCATATAGCTTGTGTTGCCGCAAAGTGCCAAAAACCTGTTGAATATGCTCCATGTACTCCTCCCAAGTTCTATTGAAGATGAGGATTTTATCCAGATATACCACCACAAAATAGTTGGTAAAGGGTCTCAATACATCATCCATCAATCTCATGAAAGTTGTTGGTGCATTTGTTAAGCCAAAGGACATGACCATCCATTCAAAGAGACCTTCTTTAGATTTGAAAGTTGTTTTACATACATCAGTTGGTTCGATGGGAACCTGGTGATAGACATAATTTAGGTCAATATTGCTGAAGAACTTTTCCCCCTTGAGTTGGTCAAGAAGGTCATCAATTCGGGAAATTGGGTATCGGTTCCTGACTGTGATTTTTTTTAATTCTTTGTAATCAATGCAGAGCCGTCAGGTCCCATCTTTCTTCTGCACCATCACAATAGGGCTTTCACAAGGGGAGGATTTGGGTTGATTGTGCCCATTTTGAAGTATCTCTTGGATCTGGCACTTGATTTCGTCATTTTCCATCAGCGAGTGACGATAGACTAGTCCATTAGGGAGTGGTGCACCGAGGGTTAGATCAATTGGGTGCTTGACTTGGCACTGTGTCAGTACCCTGATGGGTAAGGAGAATGTATCTATATACTCTTCCATGATCATGTCCACTTGCTTCTACTACAAAGAGAGGCTATGTGTAGAGATGACAGATGTGGCGACAACCTTCTGCTTACTGCAAGCGTGAATCACAAAGAAGACAAACTTATTAGTCTGTGAAATGACCTTACCACATTGCTTAGAAGATATTAAAGAAATAGCTGTAGGCGACGTTACCTTAATATGATTTACAATTGTCTACCCAAAGTAATAATAACAATGCGGGGTCTAGACTCATACACAACATGTCGCTTCCACAAATATGGTTGGCCTAAAAGAACATCACAAACTTCAAGGGGAGAAATATCAAACAATACCTCGTCATTGAAGGGCTTGATAGTGTAGGGCAACCGACACTATTGGATGACGCAGAGATCTCGTCCTTGGTGAAGCCAACCGATGGTGTAGGGATGCGGGTGAGGTGTTATCGACATGTCCAACTACTTGACAACCTCTACTAAAATTAGGTTCTTCTGGCTGTCGCTATTGAAAATGAAATGTAGCGGAGTCCCCTTTACCCACATATGTGAGTGAGAGAAGTGTTCCCCTTCCTCTAGTTCTTCTAGTTCACTTGGCTAGACTTTGGTGGTAGCGACAGTGGCACTAGGTTTGACATCGATGATCTACTTCCAACATTCTAGATTTGATTCAATGCCAGAATTTTCATCTAACTTGGAAGCTTTCAGCTCGGACACTAGTGACTGTGTGAAGCGACATTCTTCGATGTTTTTCCAAGGTATTTTATGGTATTCACAACACTTTCTCATGTCCTTCTTTGACTTCTCATTACCCTTCTTAGGTTGTGGCTTGGACTAGTTGTCCTAAGAGAGACCATATTTGCTCTGTCCCTTGTTTGGTGGGTTGGGATCACCTTTTCCATGCTTCAATTGTGAGGAATTTGCAGACCCAAACTCTTGCCTCTTCTGCTTAAATTTCTGCTCGATCTTGACAACGTATCTATAAATTGCACCTAATGATGTGATGTCCAGAAACTCCATTTTTGTTTGAATGTATCTGTGTAGATAGTCACGATATTTGAGCATCAGATGTCGTTCAGAGTCTTTAATACCCAATTTGGTGCTCAGGGTATGGAAAATATTGGTGAAATCTGGTACTGTTTGGTCCCTTTCTTGACGCAACATGGTCCATCTTGTGTATTGGTCCTTGTAGCTTCCAACAAGGTAGTATTGTTCTTTAATGGCATCCTTGAAAGAATCCTAGGTGGGTGCGACCAAAAATATTGCAAATTCCTCTGTGGACCTTTTCTCAAAGTACGTATCCCACCAATCCTTAACATGGGGGATGACCTTGAGGAGTGAAAAAGTAATTTTTTTCTCTATTGGAAAAATTGTGGACCGAAAAATACCCTTCGAGCAGATTCAACCATTTATCTAGAGCATCTACATCTATCAGTCCTTCAATTAATGGAATATCAAAATTTACTTGTACCTTGAAGGGGTTTGTGTGGTCGCTTGATGAAGATGCGTCTCATGTGGGCAACCGTTGAAGGATCTGTGCAAATTTGTCCATCATCTCGTTCCTTTGTCACCCAAGGGATTCCTTGAGCAACATTTTAAAAGGATCTCCTGCTCCATCATCTTTCTTCTCGTCCCCCATGATTTTTTGTTGGGTTCGGCATAACTGATCTTGCGAAGGCTCGGCTGGTTCAAGTCCCAGCTTCTTATACCCAGAGCTTGTCAGGGATATGCACAAAGAAAAACAAATGAAGGGCGGACCGCTCTGATACCACTGATTTGGATTTATTAGCAGAATAGAATGAATAGCAGATTGAATACCATAACATAGAGATACAAAGAACAACAAATATCCAGTGAATAATAACTTCTATTCAATAAATAAAATAGGCTGAAACTGTAAAACTACAGAACTGAAACAAGTTATTGAATGGTGGTAGCTATCTCTGAGAAGAGATGTCGCTGCTACACACATTTATCTGAGAAGAATGATTACAATGAGGCTCTAGAGGCCTTTTTAACATTACTCATGAATTTGAAAACCCTAAACATCCAAAAATCTATCCCTAGGAGATGAAACGACAAAAGTTATGTGGGCCCCGATGGGTAAGTTGGTACCTCAACTTCCCAGGGTCCTAACATTTTCATACGACCTCCGTTTTAGGGGTGTGATAGCCCGTTGGAAAGGTGTTTTTGAGAACTACACATTATTCAATCAAACTCTAACTCTGTCTATAGTTTGACTGTGAAAAGTAACAAAAACATTATTTAGGGCCCCAAAACGACCTTGGAAGTACATAAATATGTACTAACACGAAAAATTCCAAAATAATCTAGTTGGATTAGGTGGACAACCACCAATATCCACCTGGAAGTTGTGTAGGGCTTCAGACCACCCTGGAAGTGTAGAACCCACAATTACAATGAATTACAGAAGAACATGTTGAACTAAAAACTCTTAAGAGGAGGCAGTTGGAATATGTGTGTGGCCACCAATATACACTTGGATCACTTTCCCATCAACCTACAAAAACCGAGGAATGAGGTGATCTTCCCTGTCACACAGTCCCTTAGGCTATCCTACTTTCCTCTAAGGCTCCAACACAAGTTGTCTAGAAAATCTCTTAGTGGGGGACTCCAGGAATATCAATTGTAACAAGAGTGCTCACAACAACCTTCTCTTCGGATCTTGAGAAATTTATCAGCAAAAATATCACTCATAGGAATGACAACTTGGTTCTTAGTATAAACCCCAAGCCAAGAAAACTATTTTCCCATACCCAACATGGCTTCCCTCCATTTTCAACACTAAGCTATAATTTTCCTCTCTTCTGACAAGTTATCTACCCTCTCTCTATACTTGAATTTCCTTTTCTTATTCCATGCATGCTTTGATTTTCACTCTTCCCCCAAAAACTGTACCTAGCCCATGCTCTAATAACTAGATCAAATGACTCTTCCACCCACCTCTTACATGCATGTACTTTAGGCCATACTACAATATCTAGGTGAGATGATTTTTCCCACCAAATTCTTAAATCCATTCAATGGTTGGGCTTAATAAGTCAAAGAGGTAAATATTTAACAGCAAAATGATTTAGAAAGGTGGCTTAGGTTTATTAGGCATGTGGAATTCCCATTAGACCCCATTTTAGTCTCATCTCTTGTGGAATCATAGCCCACCAACATTATCGTAGTGAGTAAAGTATTTTTATTTAATCAAGGTATGTATAGATTATAATGCTAGGCTCTTTGGCCTTTGATCAGTATAGACTCTTCAAGCTAAAAAATATTGGCTCACCATCCTATTTAACATATGTATAATTGCATTACAATTCACAGGGGATTAAAACTAGGATGTTACATAGATACGCCTTATCTTTAAGACCCTGAAAATCCTAGCCTCTACAATGTGCTAATGAAATTCTTACATCTTTGCATCAAGAAGGAATTTGGGAATTCTATAAGTGCAGTGATATTCAAGAGAGAGTAATACTCCCACCATTGTAAAGATTTTTTTTTTTTTTTTCAGTTTCACTAAGACCATTGTGAGACCTATCTCAAAAGATTCCTTGTATCGTGTTGATCACGTGGGTCTACTACACTAGTAACCCTTTTTGTGTAGAATCGATAGTACGATGTCCAGGGTCTATTTGAAAAGACTCCTTTCAAGCTACTAATTGATGTGTTGCAATGAGGAAGGGAGGATGGTGTGACTTGTCGCGAGAAAGGAAAATTATCTTGTATGACATGTGTGGCTGGAAGAAAAAATCTCTGTGTGATGTGTCACAAACAGGAAAATTATGGGTGCTATGTGTCGCATGAAAATAAAATGTTTCTTACAATGTGCACACTAAGAAAAAATATTCATGCGATACATCACATAATTTTCCTCATAAAAACACATGAGCAGGAAGGGTGCAAGACACCTTTGTTTGAAGGGTATTGGAAGATAACAGTGTGAGACAAGGCAATAGGGAATGGCAAAGGGAACGGGGGTATCATGGTATTAGTAAGAGAAAAACAAGGTCGTTTCATCTAGCTAGAAAAAGAAGACCCAAATAAGCAATTTGTCTAGCTTAAAATATCAGAAAATGGAAATCACATCAGAATTGCAGCATGCTATTTTGCGCCGCAAGTTTCAAAAATCCACAAAAGTAGAGGGCTTGAACCCAAACATCTCTTTGCAGCCCTAAAAATAGATATTGCAATATATTCTCAGTTAGGTGAAGTCCTTATAGTGGGGGATTTCAATGCTAGAACTGCAGGTGAACAAGCTAGCATTCTTTGTTGCAAAGAAGGCGGTGACCCTATCTGGCTTACAGAAGAGAGTAATCATCAATGGGAACAAATTTCAGAGGATAAAGGTTGCAATCTCTTTGGAGAACAATTTCTTACGCTATGTGAGGCTTTCGATTTAGTCATTTGTAATGGTTTGACTATATGGGAAAAGTCCGGTAATTTCACTTGCAATACTTACAATGGAGCAAGTGTAGTAGATTATGCAATTTTCTCGCATAGTTTGTGTGGGAAAATGGAGGAAGTGTTGATTGGAGATCAAATTTGGGACTTAAAATGAGATCAAAAGCCAATATATTTAAGTTTCTCTTGGACCGAAAAGAAGTAATTAGGGTCAAAAACTTAGTGTGTCCAACAAAATCTTCCAAATGGAAAAATTATTTTGACTCCAAAGAATTGTAATACCTTCAAAAAAATGTTAGAGAGGCTCTTTGAGAAGGAGGAAATCTCATTTCATGGCCTTCATAGTCACGGATTAACACATTTAATTCAAAGTGCACTCGCTGAGTGAAAAAGAGAAAAAATTAAGAGGTCTGAAACAAATTGTTTTTCGGTTAATGCTTGGTTTGATAAGGAATGCAAAAAGGCAAGGAGAAAGTGGAAGGAATCAAACAAGGATAACATAAATCTTAAATCTTACAAGCAGATAGTAAGAAAGAAAAATGTTGATTTCATGGTTTCGAGCAGAGAAGAACTAATATTCCTTGGGAAAAATAACCCCAAACTATTCTAGAAAGAGCTCCAACCGAAAAAAGTGCAAATTGAAAACAACATTACAGCTTCTAAATGGTTCGACTATGCAAGACAACTGTATGAGCAGGATCCCAAGGTTGACTCTCCTCCCTTGGTCAACACAGACACAAAACATTTCACGGTGCAAGAGGTAGAGATGGGTATCAAGAGGTTGGGCGCTGGAAAAGAAAAAGACTTAGATGAACTCCAAGCAGAGTATCTAAAGTGGGGCTTAAAAATTCTTCCACCTCACATCACAAAAATTTTCAACAACATCATACAGCAAAAGTTCCCCACAGATTGGACAACTAGTATGGCAATACCTCTTTTCAAGAGTGGTGACGTCAATAATCCCTCCAACTATAGAACCATAATGATAAACCCCTTGTTTGCAAAGTTATTTGGCAGCATGTTAGAAAATAAAATCAGCAAGTGGGCAGAAGAAAGAGATAAACGTGCTAAAGGGAAAGCAGGTTTTAGACCTAAACACTCCACAGTTGATCATTTCATAACTTTAAGGCACAACATTGAAAAATTTTGGGAAAAAAAGGACAAAGTTTTTTGCTGCTTTGTGGATTTCAGAAAAGCCTTCGACACGGTTCTTAGGGATAAGCTTTGGGGCATAATGGAGGAACTCAGGGTTCCCAGGCATTTGAGAGCAGCTGTGCATAGGCTGTATGAAGAGGTGAAAGTCAAAATTAGAACTACAGCAGGAATTTTTGAAACTTTTAGAAGCAATATTGGGGTCAAGCAAGGTTGCCTATTGTCTCCTACCCTTTTTGGGTTATATATTGATAAGCTTGAAGAGTGGCTAAATTCGCAAGGGGGTAACGGTACGCAGATGACCTTATATTGATTGCTAAGTCGGCTCGTGGTTTGCAAGAGCACTTATGTTCCCTTGAGATTTTTTGTAGAAGGGTGGGGATGCAAGTCAATATTAGTAAAACGAAAGTAGTGGTTTTCTCTAACAAAAGAAAGCATAACCAACATGAATTCTACTTTGAAGACAACATTTTGGAAGAAGTTGCAGACTACAAATACCTCGGAATTGACTTCAACATAAATTTAAGTTGGGATGGTTGTAGAAAGAAAATAACTCTAGGGGGTTGGAAAACATTTTATGCTTTTCAAAACAAGTGTAGAGAGGCAGAGTTGTGGGACTAGAAAACCACTCTAACTCTTTTTGGGCTTCTAGTGATTCCTGTGATTCTCTACGGTTGTGAATTGTGGGCCAACAACACAACCGAGATGCAGTGGAAACAAATTGAGAAAATTCATAAGCGTTTGATTACAAACAAATTCAAAATAAAAAGTGCAATCCCTTATGCTATCCTGTTAAGTGAAACAGGGGTTGCTCCTATTGAAGCAATTGCTATGGTGTGATTCATAAGGTATTTGAAAAAAATTGAGCAAATGGAAGAGGGTAGATGGCCTAAGGTTGTGTTTAGTGACAGATTGTGCAAAAGAAAGAACACTTGGATGCGACAAAATAACAAATGGTTTCGTAAATGGGGCATTTTCTTGAGCATGTGTCCTACAAACAGTAAGGAGATAAAAAATTTTGTTATGTGTAAGTTCCACAAACATACTAGGGAGAAAGAACTAGGGAGAAAGAAGAAGTACTACATTGAAGAGTTGAACCCCACTCGTAACCATCAACAAAAGACATACATAGGGGCCAATATTTCTTGGAGATCTAAAATTCTTATTGCTCAATTAAGGACTAATTCTCATCAACTCCGTTGTGAAACAAGGCGTTGGAAAATGCCAAAATAAATGTGGGAGGAAAGAGTATGTATTTTGTGCTCTTCCGGAAAAGTGGAAACATAAAAACATTTCATATTAGAATGTGAAGCTTAAAAGACAACAGGGAAGATTATGCAGGGATTCTGGCAGCTAGTTCTTGGGATAATCTATTCAGCAAAGAGTTTGTCGAGAAGCTGGGAGCGGTTATTGTAAAACTTTACAGGAAAAGGGCCGAATTCAAAAGCCAGATGGAAAAACAATCTGTCCCATAAGCTATTTTTAGCTTCGTGGATATTAAAAATACTTTCTTTCTTTCTTTCACGAAAAAAAAAACTTATGTTTGTGACACATTGCCACGAATATTTTGTGTTTGTGCGACACATCGCATGGAACAATTTTTCGAAGATGTGATAAGGTGAGAGATGGAAGAATTTTTTAAATTTACTTCGTGGCAGGTGAAGAATTTTCGAAAAAAAGGAACGCTATGACTTTCGTGTCGCAACAGATAATTTTCCTTGTGCAATGGCCCACATCGCGAAATAAAAAAAAAAATTATATGAAAGTGCTATATCGCATGAAATATTTTTTCCTTGTGAAGGGTCCGTTATCAGGAAAGATAATTTTCTTGTAAAATGGTCTGTATCGCAAGAAAATATTATTTTGGCTAAGCATGCTTAAAAAAATACTCCACGGCTATATTAAATTATTATAAATAATATTCAAATCTTTCCATACCATTTCTGAAAGCCCTTCCCAAATCAGTGGTCTATCAAAAGCAGGAAGTGGCCACCAAATTTGAGCAACAAGGCGGTATATAAAAGTTATTTCAGGATAGAGAAAAAATATACAGAGTCCAATTTCTCTATTATTACAGGAATCAACCCATGGGTAATACTGGCCACAGTTCCGAGACTTTTAGGGGAAAACAATTGAAATAGCGATTCAGGACATTTCTTTCTTTATATTCAATTTACAACAGTTATAGCGATCCACAAAACATCTCCATACACCAAAGATCCATCCTCATCGTGTTGGGATGAATATTTCCATGATTATACCAGTGGTATGTATTCATGATTAATGGGTTGATGTTACCAATACGGATGCCCAAACAAAATTCCTTTTCCCAAAAATTTAATCTTTGAAAAAGAAAATAAATCCCTGGGACACCGTCTCATAGAAAGTACTACCATCGTTGCCAACATCACTCGGGCGACGACACATTCGCATGGCGATGAATGCGTACAAATCCGGTGCGCGCGGTATTGCAAGCAATAACCATCCATAAGGCCGTTCTGACTTTGAAGAAACAAGCCCTGCCCTTCTGAGAGAGCGTACTACTACTATTACTACTCGCCTCGGCCTTGGCCTCGGTCGTGAAGTGGTAGCTGCGGAGGAACATCTGCCTTTTCTCCAAACGCTCTTTCGCATAATCAAATCCAGATTGGCTTTCGCTGAGGATGCAATTACTTTGGCAGTCCTCCGCACAAAGACGGGACCCGAGAGAAAGGCTCTCTGATAATCTTCTTACGCCTCTTCTTGCTGCAGCAGGAACGGTGTGATGATGATTCATTCCGTGAAGATTGCTGCGGAAAGAGAGATGCTTCCCGGACACCGACCTGGACAACGCAGCTGCTGGATTCATCGTTGTGTTTTTTTCTGCACCCAAAATCACCAGGTGTTCGCAGAAATCTCCGTTCTCCCCCAAACTGACGGTACTGTTATTGTTCAAGGGTTCATTTGATCCTTGCATGAAAAAGCGAGGGATGGGTGAACGTATGGAGTGCAAGACGACACAACAATATAAAGGAAATTCAGTCAAAAGAGGAAAGTCCCGCGTTCGATTCATTTCCTTTCCGTGAAACTTACGGTCGGCAGACACTCTCACGCGGGAAGCTTCATCTTATCTCTGACCAGTGAGTGGTGACCATGTTAATCAACTTTGGTCGGCGCAGCAGATGGGTATCTGCCCTCCATGATCGTGACTCGCAGTAGAAGATAAGTTCGTGGGCTCGCTTTAAACAAAATGTAACAGCGGCACTGGCTTGACTTAAGTCAATGGTCACCACTGAACAAAGAGGTGGAAAGTATTCATGGCGATTAAAGTCTCAGTCGACCATTTATGTGATAATGCCTGTTACTTGTAATAGGGATGGGATGGAATTTGACAATGAAGTCATTATTTGGAATTTGACAATGAATTCGACAGTGATTATTTTACTTTTCAAAATTACAATTTAAAAGTTTTCTGACCGCAGACCGAGGCGGCGAGCTTCATCTTATCTCTGGCCAGTAACCACGTTAAGCAACTTTGATCAGCACGGCAGCTGGGTATCTGTCCTTCATGATCGTGACTCCCAGTCGAAGATAAGTTTGTTGTCTCGCTTTAAACAAAACGTAATAGCGGTAGATGTATTCCTTCTTCTTTATTCAATGCCTTATTCACTAGAGGGGCATATGGCATAACTAATGCATACATTCTTTATTCTCACACAACATGAACATCCATGTTCCTATTATTCCACGTTCCCTTACTCTTCTCTCGACTGATAAATTAAGAAAATATCAACCAGAATAACGTCGTAAGAAAAATGTCACCTTGCATGCATCTCCAATTCAAAGCAAGATATGCATCTCATGAAAGCATCATAGAAGGATTCGACAAGATTCTGGATCATATGTAGAAAGAAGTGGCAACCACGTGAACATTTAGATTAAATTATTCAAGTTGTAAGAATTCCACTTATGGATTAGATGGCATCCATTGTGCCAAAGGGAGTAGTAAACAAATGTGATTATTGACAATGCCTGATTGTTTAAGAGGGTTTCATGGCTTCCATCATTATGTGCTTCACTTGTCTTTTTTGAGTATTAAGTTGATAAAAATGGGATTATTCTAAGAAGAGTATATTGAGAAGAGAAGAAGAGTTGTTGGTTGACACTTAGAATTTTATAAATTGAAATAAGAAAACAAATTAATTGAAATTAGAGAATATGTGAGTATACACACTAACTAGAGAAGTTGGTTAGTTGTGAGAAATGATTATTTTGTTGTTGTGTTTGTTGTTTAAAGCCATGTTGTGTAGTGTAATTTCAAATTGAGTTTCAAAATAAGTGTTAAAAGGTTTATTGTAGTTTTTATGGCTAGTGTTCTAGTAGATATGTTGCATTATTGGGTTGATTTGTAAATCGACTCTAACGAGGAATGCAAACAAAACTACACCAAGCATGGGTATTTGTGGCAATCCCCTCTATGTTAATCCTTGAACATGACATAACAACTTCCATTTTTTTGGGTATAATCATCGTGCACACATTGGGTTATTATCGCAAGAACATATGAAAAAGTATAAAATTAATATACATCATGGCATTGGCCTGGCCTCAACAACTTCCATCATTAGCTTCGCCTCAACAACCACATTTGGTCCCTATGGTTTTGTGCCTCGAACTCTTGAGCCAAATTTCCCTTTCTCAAAATTTTATGAAATTTTTTTTTTCACCTCCTCAAGCAAGGATAATTGTGTTTTCATTTCAAGGCAACCTGATGCAAAGTCCTTGCTTGTGGTAGTGCCTCTTAGTCGTGGCATATGTGACCACCTGCTATGTTGCAACCCTGAGCATGACCCACATTAATGTTGTCATCATTGTTGTGAATAGTGGTGATGCTCGATAGAAATAAGAGAAGAAATAAAACCATCCTTCGCTTACACATGAACTTCAACAAGCTATTTCATACATCTTTGTTCGTATCATTATAACCCTTATGGAATAGATATGATTTACTCACTTAACCCACAACAATGCAAAAAATGTATCTTGTTAATTCTTGATTTTGGATTTAATGTTATTACATACAATGAAATGCAAGATAACCTACTTAAACATAAATGTTGCTGCTACTTAAACATAGATGTTTATGAACCCAAAATAACACATACACTCGACCACTATTATTAGCATAGGAAGTTAGGGCACGATGGTATCACCCCAAGAAAGCTGGTAGTTAAACAAAGTAGAGAGAATAGGGCTCGAACAATTCAAAGCTATACTAGAAATTAGGGATATTTTTATCACAGGAGAATGGTTCGACATCATATGCGCCTTCAATGGAAATCACCCAGGAATTTCCCTAATATTTGCACAAAACTTCGATGGATTCCAAAATAAGATCGGG
This sequence comes from Picea sitchensis, assembly GCA_010110895.2. Lineage (NCBI taxonomy): Eukaryota > Viridiplantae > Streptophyta > Pinopsida > Pinales > Pinaceae > Picea > Picea sitchensis. The sequence goes on along the minus strand of SNQJ01S0014449.1, from coordinate 69,963 downwards.
GATATAACCATCCACATTACAAATCACTTCATCGCTTGAGCATGCGCTCTCCCCATCAGTGGAAAGAGGTAGTTTAAAAAGGGTAAATTACCAACTGAACTCTGCAATAAGTTTCCAATGAAAGAACATCAAAACACTAATTGCAGCGAGGGAATCTTGATCCTTTGGATTAAAGAAGAATGGAGGGGCATATTTTCTGCAATTCAAAGATATATTACAGGAGAATGTAGGTTTTCAATTGTTCACTGTTATCACATTAGGTTCCTCTTGCATTTAAATGGTGACAAAGAACTGAACCTCCAATTTTACCTGCTTAAACGCCTAACCAAGATGTCTAAGGGAATCCAAAATTACCCAGAATTTTCTCATAGAATCCTCTACCACTAGGGGTTCATTAAAATATTGGTTATTTTTTCTCTCAATGAATTGGACATGTCTTGGACCGATTTTCTAGTGTCTTTAGGGTTACAAGAAGAACATGAAGTTAATCAACAACCTGAAGAACAACAAGTCGGTTTCCCAGGCATGTAGGGTTTCTCCTAAACCTGGGAGTTCATCCAAAGCCACCCAACAATCCAAGGATAAGACCTTACCTAAAAAAGGGAGGACCCAATAAGATAAAGCAAGATCCATTACTCCACAAAAGGAAGAAATTCCTTGAAGGAAATTGAGGTCATCTACATAGAACTAGAGGGAAATAGAAAGTGGTAAGGTCTATGTTAGAAACTATATCAGAAAGGAAGAAATAGAGGTCCGCACAACAACCCAATCGTATCCTGAACATCTTGAGGATAAACCTATGTCCACTACTATGGAGGAAGACAAAACTCCCATGTTGAAAACAAGCATACATAGGAGGAGTAATCAGGCCAGACTTGATATTGTTGGAGCAGAATTTGTGTCATTAGACACCAATATTGAAGACCCCCCTGTGTGGAAAAAAAGAGAAAAAATAGAAATGAGAGCCAAGTCCCAGAAATGCCAAGCAAACCCAATCGAAATACCATGCTAACCAACCATTTGAGGTTGAAATCCCAGACATATTTGATCCATCCCTCAAAGAGAAAAATACCATAGTGATTGAATATCATGATACTTATGAATACCTTTCTAAATTCGCCAACATCGAGGAGATGGAGATACACATCTTGAAGGGGATGACAGGGGACAAGACTAGGCAGAAACACAGTTAAGGGGAGACCTCATGTGTCAATTTTGTTGTTGTGAAAAGAGAGTACATTGTTGATCCAGAACTAGAACAAGATGTGGTGGACACTGGCCCAGACCCTGAGCAATATTC
>SNQJ01S0014449.1:58302-68653 GCA_010110895.2 Picea sitchensis | reverse complement strand
GTATCATTATAACCCTTATGGAATAGATATGATTTACTCACTTAACCCACAACAATGCAAAAAATGTATCTTGTTAATTCTTGATTTTGGATTTAATGTTATTACATACAATGAAATGCAAGATAACCTACTTAAACATAAATGTTGCTGCTACTTAAACATAGATGTTTATGAACCCAAAATAACACATACACTCGACCACTATTATTAGCATAGGAAGTTAGGGCACGATGGTATCACCCCAAGAAAGCTGGTAGTTAAACAAAGTAGAGAGAATAGGGCTCGAACAATTCAAAGCTATACTAGAAATTAGGGATATTTTTATCACAGGAGAATGGTTCGACATCATATGCGCCTTCAATGGAAATCACCCAGGAATTTCCCTAATATTTGCACAAAACTTCGATGGATTCCAAAATAAGATCGGGGATATAACCATCCACATTACAAATCACTTCATCGCTTGAGCATGCGCTCTCCCCATCAGTGGAAAGAGGTAGTTTAAAAAGGGTAAATTACCAACTGAACTCTGCAATAAGTTTCCAATGAAAGAACATCAAAACACTAATTGCAGCGAGGGAATCTTGATCCTTTGGATTAAAGAAGAATGGAGGGGCATATTTTCTGCAATTCAAAGATATATTACAGGAGAATGTAGGTTTTCAATTGTTCACTGTTATCACATTAGGTTCCTCTTGCATTTAAATGGTGACAAAGAACTGAACCTCCAATTTTACCTGCTTAAACGCCTAACCAAGATGTCTAAGGGAATCCAAAATTACCCAGAATTTTCTCATAGAATCCTCTACCACTAGGGGTTCATTAAAATATTGGTTATTTTTTCTCTCAATGAATTGGACATGTCTTGGACCGATTTTCTAGTGTCTTTAGGGTTACAAGAAGAACATGAAGTTAATCAACAACCTGAAGAACAACAAGTCGGTTTCCCAGGCATGTAGGGTTTCTCCTAAACCTGGGAGTTCATCCAAAGCCACCCAACAATCCAAGGATAAGACCTTACCTAAAAAAGGGAGGACCCAATAAGATAAAGCAAGATCCATTACTCCACAAAAGGAAGAAATTCCTTGAAGGAAATTGAGGTCATCTACATAGAACTAGAGGGAAATAGAAAGTGGTAAGGTCTATGTTAGAAACTATATCAGAAAGGAAGAAATAGAGGTCCGCACAACAACCCAATCGTATCCTGAACATCTTGAGGATAAACCTATGTCCACTACTATGGAGGAAGACAAAACTCCCATGTTGAAAACAAGCATACATAGGAGGAGTAATCAGGCCAGACTTGATATTGTTGGAGCAGAATTTGTGTCATTAGACACCAATATTGAAGACCCCCCTGTGTGGAAAAAAAGAGAAAAAATAGAAATGAGAGCCAAGTCCCAGAAATGCCAAGCAAACCCAATCGAAATACCATGCTAACCAACCATTTGAGGTTGAAATCCCAGACATATTTGATCCATCCCTCAAAGAGAAAAATACCATAGTGATTGAATATCATGATACTTATGAATACCTTTCTAAATTCGCCAACATCGAGGAGATGGAGATACACATCTTGAAGGGGATGACAGGGGACAAGACTAGGCAGAAACACAGTTAAGGGGAGACCTCATGTGTCAATTTTGTTGTTGTGAAAAGAGAGTACATTGTTGATCCAGAACTAGAACAAGATGTGGTGGACACTGGCCCAGACCCTGAGCAATATTCTGAAGACATAAGTCCAAAAACATAGCATGTCCCTCAACAAGTTTTACAGGATATCAAACTAGAGATAAAAGGGAAACTGTTGATGGTGCATGAACCTGTGAGAGACACCACTGATAAAAAACCTGAGAAAAGGAACAGATATGAAATGATACCAAGGAAATCCAAGATCTCCATTGATCTCAATAGACTTGTTGTTGGGGAAGAGCATGGGATAAAAAATGGGAGCAAAGTAAAGGAGGACATTAAGACAAAAATTGAAGTTGACAGGGACATGGATGACAATAATCACCAGGTGAAAGCTCTCAAGCAACATAATAATAACATGAGGCAGTAGATCTAGGATCTACAACAACAAAACCAAGATATTGAGCTACAACATACAAAGTTGTAGAAAAATATTATAAGTTGTAGAAGAAACACTAGAAAACTCACACGTTCCTGAAGGAGATTATCTCAATGACTATTGTTGTCAAAAATCAAGAGGATTCAAATCCTATGCAAGCTTGGTCTATCATTATCTGAGTTTTGTCTCTAGTTATTGGCATGCATGGGAATCAATGCAGAGTCAAAAACCAGTTACAACTTATGAAGACTCTTACTATGCAACGTTTTCATTCAAGTTATCAACAATAACTCTAATTACATTAATAGAATCTTTTGGGTTTAGTTAGAGATACTACTACCACTTGTAGTAAATTGTTTCTTTTATAATAAAATTGTTTTTTAATAAGGTCGAAATGATGGGGAGTTATCCTTGTGAACTAGTACTTGAACTCAACTTCACTTAGTTTAAACAAGTGTTCACAAATTGTAACTTGGACTGAATAAGTGAAGTTATATCTACACGATCTAAATGTAATTTAAAGTGGAACTCTAGAATTCAGATCTGATAGATTTATTCGAACCCTCTCTTGATGAGGATAAATACATGAATCTATGAATGTAACAGGGTTCAGTTTTTGGGGGTATCAAGCATCATGATTTGGTTGTGCTTTGAAGTATCAAACTATTAAGTTCTCCACTTGGTGAATATAATTTATGGTGACATATCGTTTTCTTTTCAAATCTTTTTTTTCTTATTATCTTATCTGAATGAAAATTGAAATGTATGAAAAACACTTTTTCTTTTCCTTTCATATATTGTTTTAATGAACTATTTATTGTCATACAACCTAATTTTAGCTATTGTTCAATAAATTGTTTATTTTCAAACAACCTGTTTGGAGGATTTGTGTCAAGGTACATGTTTTGGATCTGAAATATTATTTCAAGTCTAAAATTTCATACAGAAAGTGACAAATTGTATGCTTGTTAGTATTTCCTATGTTTTATCTTTATATATTTATGTGTTTGCCAGAATGCATGCCACTAGCTAAGGAAAACCGTGTAGTTGATGTTTTTTAACAACCCAACTAGATCCCTATCCTTGAAAGCTCATTCATCAGCTGACCATCAAAAAAATTATTCAAACCTATAAAACAAATCATTCTAAAAAATGAGGTGGCCTATCTCTGCCCTTAGCAGTCAAGTGCAAACCCGAGGACCAACATGTTCTGGCACCGTTGTCGGGGAATGGAGTAACGAAGAAATATTTYCTTGGGAGAATGACAATCATCGGATCTGATCTTTGATGGTCAACAAATATCAGGCACAAAAATGACTACCATCTTTCACTTGSCGATCCACTGAATGTAAATCTATTAAGGAATTTTGGCTCCCAAGAAGGGATTCAGGAAATGAAACTCTGAGCATAATAAAGCCCTAAAATACAAGATTGACTTAATGGTGACACAAAAACTCCTGATCTAGAGAGACAATTAAGGAAGTCTACCATTTCTTAGAGACACCCCTTTCCATCCAAAGGCAAGTCTACATATGAAAAAGATACCCCTTCCCTCAACAAGAAGTAGCTTGAAATTGTTATTTTTGAAAACCCCCTTGTAATTATCCCTCGGGTATCTCCTGACTCAAATTCTACCTCATCATATTCTCAAGAAACCACACCAACATCTCCTCCTCGGCCTCAAATCCTAGTTGTCCCAAACATGGATTTCAATAAGATGGAAACCATCATCACAACCAGGTATGCACCTTTAGTACTGCCTCAAAACCTAAATGAATTTCCAACAAGAGACTACATGAAATATATTCCTGAATACAATGGTGAAGGAGATGTTACTACTGGAGAAAATTTGGTATCATTTTACAAATTTTTAGACAATTTTAACATTGAACATGTAGATGTTTGGATGAGGTTGTTTGTGCAGAGCCTGGATGGAGAGGTAAGGAAGTGGTTGTGTGGCCTAACTCCATATTTTATCACATGTATTGAGGCCATAATGGATGAGGCCTTTCTAAAACAGTGGGGAGACATGGGGGATTACTTATACTACATCACTAAGTTTGTGTCCTTAAGGAGGAAGAATGGTGAGTCTATGTCAGACTTCACTAAAAGGTTCAATGAGATGTATAACAAGATCCTTGATGAGATCAAGCCAAATTAATCATTAGCCAAGATCACATTTGTAAATGCACTTGATGTTGAATTTTCTCTCATGTTAAGGGAGAGGAGGTCCACCACTTTGTTATCTATGTAAGAGGCAACCATTATGGTCGATTATAACATCTTAGCATTAGAAAAACTAACTAAAAAATAATATAGGGACAAAAAGAAGCAGAGGGAAGAGATTCCTTCTTCTTCTAACTCAACATAATCTTACCCAAAACTAGAAGAGGTGACTCGAACATTGAAATCCCTGACTTCATAAATAGATAAATTGAAATGGGAAGCCAATCAACCAAATTGACCATATCATGATGTTGCAAATAGGAACACTAATCAATTTAGAAGACCTAATAATGTCCCTCAAATCATGTAGAGGGAAAGGAGGAATGTTGAAGATCAGAGGGTTGTTCCCCCTTTTCAGAACAATGAAGTTGAGGAGACGGATGAGAGTAATGACATTGGAGATGAATCTGCAGTCATTTTTAATGAAAGTGACCTCTATCCTAGTAATCTAACCCAACAAGACTATGAAATATCCCAATTGTAAAACCAGTTTGATGATGATGGGAAGGGAGAAGATATTTTTCAAAGCCACCCTAAAAAGAAGTATGATTTAAGGCCCAGGCCAGGGGGTCCCAAAACAAATGTGCCCATTCAGAATAAGAAATCATATCTTCTTCCCAAGCAAGGTTGAAAGAGGTGAAAGAAGAAGACATAACATATTGTTCTAGAGGTGAAAGAAGAAGACATACAACCAAATTATTTTAACATAGACAATGAGTTAAGAAAGATCAATATTCCTGTACTTTTCACAAAGTTACTGAAAAATGAGCCTTTCAAGAGGTATTTCATGAAGGTTTTGAAGCCACCTGCTTCAGCTATCTCATATGATGTTATAAGCCCAGTGGATGAGAACCCTACTATCATTGTTGGCCCACACAATGAAGATGGGTTTGATGCTTCCCCACCTTGTTATATATCCTTGAATTTCCATGACAAAATCCTGCACAACTTCCTTATGGACTCTGGGGCCTCTCATAATGTCATGTGTAATGTTTTCATGGAAGAGTTAGGGATAGAAATTACCAATCCATACCATACCAATACCTTTACCCTTTTGATTCCAAAAAGGTAATTTTTTTGGGATTAATTAAGGATCTGGTTGTTTCTCTATCTCAGTTGCCCATGGAAATTGTGGTTATGGATATTGTTGTAGCTGATATACCCCCCAAGTTTGGCATGCTTTTATCTAGGTCTTGGGCCAAGAAAGTAGGAGGATCCCTGCAGATGGATCTTACATATGCAACCATCCCTCTTTTCTAAGGAGAACATAGAATATTATACAGAGAAGTTAGGTTGGCTTAAATTGTAAGTGATCATCAAAATCTAGGTAATCATCCAATTTATGTTGTAGAGGAGATATTGGGTCATCTATTTTTCATATAAATGATGATGCTCCAGAAATATCAGTCAACAAATGCAGTAGTCAGCCAGAGATAGGCCAAGGAAATGAAATCTGGAAGATGTATTTTGATGGATCATGTTCAAAGAAGGGCTCTGGTGCTAGCATAGTCCTCATTTCCCCTTCAAAGGAGGTGGTTTCACTCTCATACAAGTTATAATTTGAAACAACCAACAACATAGCAGAGTATGAAGATTTGGTGTTGGGGTTGAGAGATGCTAAGGATATGGCCATTGAAAAATTGATGGTCTTTGGTGATTCTAAACTGGTTGTTAATCAAGTGAAGGACATTTATTAAGAAAAACAGTTGAGGCTAAAACAATATAGAAATGAGGTATGGGACATAGTTGACAATTATTTCTATCCTTCAATATTTCCTTTGTCCCAAGAGATATCAATCAAAGGGAAGACTCTTTATCTCTGGATGCTAGTACCTTCACACCTCCCATTGGTCTAAATGTTAAATATGAGGTGGAGCTTAGGCAAAAACCAACTATACCAGACAATGTTAAGCACTGGCAGGTTTTTAGTGATGATCTGGAGCTCAAGATATTTTTTAAAACCATTGAGGAATTTTCAAATATATCCATTGATCAAGAGAACAAGGAAGATGAAATAGAAAATCAACAGGCACCTTCTTTTCTAAACAAGGCGTTTGTTCACAACATTGTGGAGCTTAAAACAAATCATATTCCAAGGGGCTTAGTCCCACTAGAGAGGATTTTTGACAATGATGATGTCTCCATGAAAGCTGCAATTAAGATTCAGGAAAAAGAGGTTGTAGATTGAAACACTGGGATGACTGCAGATCACAAAATTGTCAAAATATCCAAAGCACTGCTAGATGAGAAGAGGGGCATGTGTGTCATCCTTATGATTTTTTTTTTGATATTTTTGCATGGTCTTATGAAGACCTGAAGACCTTTGATACTGACATCATTCAACATAAGATTCCTCTTAAAGTGGGCTCCAATCCATTTCAGAAGAAAATTAGACAATTTAATCCTCTGTTGATGTCTATTATTGAAAAAGAATTGAAAATGATCCTCGATGCCAAAATCATTGTGCAATTGAGATATTGAGATTGGGTGGCTAACTTGGTGCCTGTAAGAAAAAAGAGTGGTGAAATACACTTATGTGTGGACTTCATAAACTTGAACATGTGTTCATTGAAATACAACTATCCATTGCCCAAGATGGACCATATTTTGCAAAAGGTAGTAGGTGCTCATAAAATTTCCATCTTGGATGGTTATTCTGGATACAATCAAATATCAATACTTGAAGAAGACAAAGAATTAAATTCCTTCACGACCCCATGGGGCACATTCATGTATGAAAAAATTCCCTTTGTCTTGATGAATGCAAGAGATACCTTTTAGAGAGCCATGGACATTGCATTTGTGGGTGAAAAGGACAAGTTCATGGTGATTTATCTTGATGACATCACCATATTTTCAAAATCTAATGATGAACATCTATAGCACCTGGACCAAATATTTCAAAAATGCAGAAGGTATGACATCTCTTTGAATCCCAAAAAATCCCATTTTTCTATGTTAGAAGGGAAGCTCCCAAGCCAAATTATATCTACGGGAGCGATAAAAATAGATCGGTAGATTCCATTCATAAAATTGACATCCCTAGGAATAAGAAGGGCATACAATCTTTTATAGGAAAAATGAATTTCTTGAGGCATTTTGTACCAAATTTTTTTGAGATCATCAGACCTATTACTAACATGTTGAAAAAGGATGATGACATTAAATGGACACAAGAATCTAGATCATCCTTCCAAAGGATAAAGCAAACTTTTATTGAATCCCCCATTCTAGTTAGTCCATCTTATTCCAAAGAATTCCTTATTTTCTCTTTTTCCTCTTAGGACACTATTGTTGTTGTAATAATGCAAAAGAATGAAGATGGAAATGAAAAATCCATTTCCTTATTCAACAAAACATTCAGGGATGTTGAATTCAAATATGACATATTGGAGAAGCATGCTTAGGCCTTAGTGAAGGCCATGAAATCCTTCAACGTTTATGTTATGCAGTCCAACATAACAACTAATGCCCCTAACAACAGTGTAAATGAGATCCTTATTCAACCAGACAGTGAGGGGAAGAGGGGAAAATGGATTGTCAAACTTATGGAATATGATCTACAAATAAATCCCATTAAACTCATCAAGGGACATGGCCTTGTCAAACTATTATCTGATTCAAATTAAAAAGCACTGGAATTGCACCATATCTTCAACCAGTCAAATGCTCCAATGATACAGGCTGAAAAAAAGACTATGCAGGTACTGGATAAGTATTCTATTTCACCCTAGTATAGAGATGTCATTTATTTTTTACAGCACCTAGAATGCCCACCAGAGTTTGAAAAATCCAAAACTAGGTCTGTTAAATTAAAGGTTGTAAAATATTACATTCCAAACCAGAATTTATATTGGAAAGACCTTCTTGGTATTTTGATGAACTGTATGGATGAAGATGAGTCAAATCAGGTTATAACATATATGCATAGAGGAGTTTGTGGAGGGCACCAGCATTGGAAATCCACAACCCTCAAATTTCTAAGGGATGGATACTATTGGCCCACCATATTTTCTGATGTGTTTTCCATAGTCAGAACTTGTCAAGAATGTCAGAAATTTGTTGGAAAGCAGAAATTGCTCTCACTACCCCTGAAATTAATTACTGTTAACGACCCATTTCAACAATGGGGCCTAGATTTCATCAGTGAGATAAAACCACCCTCTAGTGGACAACACAGGTGGATTCTTACTTCCACTGACAACTTGACAAAGTGGATTGAAGTTATTCCTACCATGAATTCTATTGACAAGGTAATCATGAACTTTTTGGAAACAAACATCTTTCCCATATTTGGATGCCTTAGGAAACTAGTAACATAAAACACTCAGGCATTCAAGTCCAAGGCCATGATTGATTTTTGTGGGAATTACAACATTATCCTGACACACTCTACACCATATTACCCATAGGGGAATGGGTTGGCAGAGTCATCTAATAAAACCCTCATTGGGATTATTAACAAACTGTTGGATGAAAATAAAAAATCATGGGATTCCATATTGAAGTATACTTTATGGGTTGACAGGATCAGCACCAATAAGTCACTGGGTACCTCTCCATTTGAGCTAGTCTATGGGGTGGATGTTGTTTTTCCAACCCAACTTGGGATACCAGTGTTGAAATTTTTACAGGAGGAAGTGGAGGAGCCTAATGAAATCCAAAGGAGGATTTTCAAATTATTGAAGTTCAACAAAGGAGAGAAATATTAAATGAGAAGAATGAGGTTTATCAGAGAAAGGTCAAGGTAACCTTTGACAAGAGAACCAAAAAGAAACTTTTCAAGCAGGTGACCTAGTTCTGGGATGGGATGTCAAGATGGAGGAAAATCATTGATAACCTTTGGTTTGGTCCCTTCAAGGTAGGAAAAGTTATGGATAATAATACCTTTATATTGTAAAATCTAGATGACACTGAGATCTTTAGAATGCCAGTCAATGGGCACTTCTTGAAGCATTACTTTACCTAATGAACCAGAGGTGGTTCATTCTATGCATAGATGAATTGATTTACAATTTGATTCAGTAGTTTAGTTTGAATAAAACACTCCATATCCCAATAAAGGCATTGGGGTATAGTTGCAGATTTGGTTTTCAGTTGAAATAAGGCAGATTTCAAGGCTGGTGAAAAGGGAGTAAATTGACTGGTGGTAGGGGGCAGTAATAAAGAATTAAGGCACAAAGGTATGTTGTTCTTAGAACATCACAAGGAAGTGATAACACCATTTGGATCCAAATGTTAAATCCTATGTCTACACCTCTTCCTTCTTTTCCTCAAATCAACCAAATCCATTTGCCAACCTAGCTTCTAGTAAGTTTTTCTTCATGATGTCTTGAGTCATTTCAATTTTTTTTGTCATCCTTTGTTTTCTTTCTATTAGTTCCTTGATATTTATAAGGTCAAGTCAAGTCATGTTTGAATTGAATAAGTTGTATCACCATGGTTATATCATTGTTGGATCACAAGAGGATAACTTAGGCCTAAAAGTGTAGGAAGGTGTTGCTTACAATAAGTCCATTGTTCTTGCAATCAACAAATATGCGTTATTTTATGAATTTTATGTTTTAAAAAATATTTAAAAGTTTGAATAAAAGCGTATTGGTGCCCAAAATGCACTCACATCTTCCTGTAGACTCGATATTGTGTGATTTTTTCACTTGTTTAACTATCATTGCAAGTTTTGTGCTAGGATCATGCATATTTGTGCCTCGAATAATTATCATTGCAGAGTTTTGTGTAGTGATTATTGTAGGTTGTTTATGAACCTAAATTAATGCATAACATTGACCACTATTCTCGGTAGAGGAAGCTAGATCACGATGGTATCACCCTTAGAACGTTGGTAGTTAAACGAAGCAGAGTCGACATGGCTTGACCTGTGCGAAGCTATACCAAAAATTAGTGATATTTTTATCAGAAGAGAATGGTTCGACTTCATATGTGAATTCAATGGACATCAGACCAGGGATGATTTTAAGGATGGAAATTTATTTTAAAATGTAGAAACCTTGGCGAATATTATTAATCCTTCATATGTCAACTATAAATGTTTGG
>SNQJ01S0014449.1:38657-49771 GCA_010110895.2 Picea sitchensis | reverse complement strand
GGTGGAAAGTATTCATGGCGATTAAAGTCTCAGTCGACCATTTATGTGATAATGCCTGTTACTTGTAATAGGGATGGGATGGAATTTGACAATGAAGTCATTATTTGGAATTTGACAATGAATTCGACAGTGATTATTTTACTTTTCAAAATTACAATTTAAAAAGTTTTCTGACCGCAGACTGAAGCGGCGAGCTTCATCTTATCTCTGGCCAGTAACCACGTTAAGCAACTTTGATCAGCACGGCAACAGGGCATCTGTCCTTCATGATCGTGACTCCCGGTCTAAGATAAGTTTGTTGTCTCACTTTAAACAAAACGTAATAGCTGTAGATGTATTCTTCTTTCTTCAATGCCTTATTCACTAGAGGGGTATATGGCACATTCTTTATTCTCACACCACATGAACAACCATGTTCCTATTATTCCACGTTCCCTTTCTCTTCTCTCCACTGATAAATGAAGAAAACATCAACCAGAATAACGTCTCAAAATGTCATCCTACATGCATCTCCAATTCAAAGCAAGATGGGCATCTCATAGAAGGATTCAACAAGAGTCTGGATCATATGTAGAAAGAAGTGACAATCATGTGAACATTTAGATTAGATTAGATTATTCTAGATCAAGGTGTAAGAACTTCACTTATGGGTTAGATCGCATCGATTGTGCCGAAAGGATATAGGTCTTGGAATACCTTGCATCATCCTTGAATTTCCTTCTTCATGAAGGCATGTAAAATCCTTGTTATAACAATATAGGATAGCATGATGATTTTTCCACCAATCCATACTAATCAAGTGGTCATATGACCCAAGTGGTATGATGTTCAAATCTGCCTTAGTGATGACTCCATTCATGTTCACTGCACAATCTTTAGCAACCTCATTGATTCTTGTTTTGGTTTTGTTGACTATGTGAACCAACCAAGAATTTCCATGCTTACATCTCTTCAATTTAAATCTTCCAACCATATTAGGATCTATATAGCTATGACTAGCTCTAGAATAAATCAAAATAGTTATGCGATGATTATTAATCTTACCTTCCACCTCAATCATTTGGAATTGATAGTCTACTTGTCTATTGTCCAAGGCCATGTAAATCCTTGGCATGCTCCTACCCATGTCTTCCTCTGTATCAACTTCCTAAATGTTATGCACGGTCCTCGTCCTATCTCCTTTGTGAGAACAATCTTTATACATGTGGTCCCCCTTGCATTCCCAACACTTTATGGGCTGTTGTCTTGGCCTTTTTCCTAAGGAATATGTCATATTGAGCTCATTTTGTGCTTCCTACCCGTGCCTATATGACTATGAATTATTCCCAAAGAAATGTGGCTTGAATCCTTTCTTCCTTTGATCCATCTTACCCCTATTTTTTGTCATCCCAATCCTTTTAGAAATATGTCCTTCCTTTTTTTCATCCCAAGCCTTTTGGAAAGATTGCCTTCATTTGTTCTTCTCATACAAATACTTAGCCTTCCTAATGGAGTCATCCAAAGTTCTAGGCTCATGGAAAAAAAAATTATCACTGTAAAAGGAAGGTAGCCCACTCATAAATATTTGGATTTTTACCTTCTTATCCTTTATGAAGCCAACATACCTCAAAAATTCAAGGAATCTCCTCTCATATTAATCCATTGTCATACTTGCAAGCTTGAGTTCAAAGAACTCTTGCATTTTCTTATCATAAGATTGCTCTAACAAGTATTTCTTTTGAAAATACATTTTGAACTCCCTCCATGAGATCCTTTTATCATCAATGTGATTAACCTTCTTGAGTTGATCCCACTAGATAAATGTTTTTCGTTGAAGATGGTAGGTTTCAATTTTTCCTTTTACATTTGATGAATAATTGTGCAATTTTGTCTTGTAAAATATCTAACTTGTTCCTTCTCCTTTGTCTTGTAATAGGGAACACATTGGATCTACTCTCTGACCTTGAACATGCATGCACTCTTATTTTCGAGTGTCCTAGTGAAATATGATGATGTCTACTAATACTTCGTGATTTTCTAGATCCCCTATGATCATCCCTCTTATCATGAGATCTATATGCTTCTACTTTCCTTGCACTAGCTGCTTGTTTTGTGCTAGAATATTTATTGACTTGCCTCTACAACATATTCAAACTCTGTAGCAACTCTTCCTAGGTTCTTATATTTATTTCATTGTCTACCTTATATCTTTGCATTTCTTTCTGCAAGCTTCTCATAGTAGCAACTATCAACATTGGTTCCACTTCGACTCTATGTCCATTAGAATCGGTATTTTCATTTCTCATGTTGACATGTAAACCTTTTACCTCCTCCTCATGGTTGTAAGATCTTCGGGAATCCTTTATATCTCCAGTCCTCATATAGGAACCAAATATTATTTCATGTACCTCTAATTCTACAAGAAATGTGTATGTAACAATTATTGTTAGAACCATGCATATTGTAAAATATTTCATTAATTAGATTAGAGGTCATTCTTCAACTAAATTTATGAGAGGTATGGATGCATTAGAGTCTAATTATTATTGTTTAAATACATGCTCCTCTAATTCAACTTTCTAATGACTATATTTAGACTTCATTATGAGTTCAAAGCTAAGAATTACAACCTTCTGAAGTTTGCAATTTCTACTCATTTATGCTTTGTTTTCACTGCTACATTTTTTCTAAGGGACCATTTTTTGCCACCTATAGAAAAAAACCAATCAGAAATCATAAAAAAATTATATCTAGAACATATAAAATTTATGATTAGGAATACTCAACAAATTTTAGATTTGGAATATGATGCTCCAACCAAATTAAGTATAAATCTAGAATTGATGACTTTGCACTTTTTTACCTTTCTCCGGACATGGAATTTTTAGCTAAAATTGGATATCTCCCAAACGAAACAGAACTAGGAAAGAATACCTCAAGGAAAGTTGTATGGATTGATGTTTATATAAAATGTTAACTAAATAAAATTTTATGGATTGGAGATCTAGGGTCCCTTTTTCTCCTTCAAAGTTTTCAAATATCCTCGAAAATGCACCCGGGAATAGTGGATTTTGCACTATTTCAGTATCCTCACACCAACCCCTTTTAAATTTTGATAGGATCCCAAATGGGTATCTCCATGCCTGATTTTTGGAATCCCTATAAAATTTCACCTTCATCTAGGCCTTGGTTGTTCAATAAGACCCAGATCTTTAAAAACCATTAATTCATGTTTTCAAAAAAATTTAAGAAAAATTGGTTGGTGGCCCTCAATAGAATTGGTGTATCCCTCTCATCACTGTGGACACACCCTAAAATTTCATCCAATCTTGAGTTGAAATTCTCATGTTGTGGCCAATTGTTTTTTTGGCTCCAACCTTTTTTTTGTAAGTTGTTTATTTTTTATGACATGGCATGGCATATGGCTTCTAATGTCCACCTATCATCCTCTGATTCATACATGTCTTCAACCTTATTTTCTTCCATCGGTGATCAATTCATTATTTACATCGATGATTAGCCCATTTCTCTGCATTACAAAAATGATAACCTTGTCGAATTTGGTCAAACCCCAATCATCGATGATTAGTGATTCGCTTCCATCGATGAGTTACAAAAGGAAATTATTCATGGGATTTTGTGGAAACTAGAAACCAAAACTAGAATGAATCTAAGCTATCAATCTCAAAATCAAAAGTAATCTCTATCGTCGATCCACTTAATTTTTCCAAGCCTACAAATGAATCTCAATCGTTCATCACCAAATCGAATGCATTGTGGAATGTCCATTCCCAAACATCACCAAAACTCACTAAAATCCATCAACGATTGATGGTCGACAATTTTCTTTGATGAACTAACTTACAAGACTTCATCGCCGAACCCAGATCATCGGTGATCGATGATCGACATTTCCCTCGGTTGATGTGACATGAGACATGGATGTTGACATGGAAACTTGGATGACGTGGCATGGAATGTGGATGTTTCAAGGGAAACTTGGATGATGTGGCATGAAATGTGGATGATAGCCAATTGTGCCACCTTGACTCGACAATGTCACCCTCCTCTTTTCTCTTCAACTATGGTAAATGATTTTTTTTGGTGAAACAAATTTGTTCATGAATTTCGCCAAACCCCAAAAACTCCATCGACGATCGATGTTTTATTTTGGTGAACTAAAAATTTCCACAAATTTCGTATAACGCCGAAAACTCCATCAGTGATCAACAATTTTCCTTCATCAATGATTTTATGAAAGGTCTATACCTTATATAATTTCACCGAATTTTGATACCAATTTTTTTTTTACCAAATCCAAGATGAATCTGGGTCGTCGGTCTCCAAGTAAAAATGATATGGACCATTGATTCACCATACTTCACTAAATGTTGTCAATGAATCTCGATCGTTGATCACCCAAAAGTGATTGTGATCTTAGTCGTCGATTCATCAAATTGCTCCAATCTTCATTGGACTTCCAAAACCTGCAAATGAATCTCTTCCATTGATTCTAAATATTCAAGTGATCTGGGCCGTTAATTTTCCCACTCCATAGTCTCCATGAAAACATGGAATTCGAATTACCAATCCAATTTTTAACTCTGCAACTTGTAGATCGATGGCATTGATCATATCTTCAATGGTTCTGAGGAAAAATGCGACTTGAATTTGTTCATAAATTTGGGATTTCACTCTTGTTTCACAAATTTCCCCAAATTCATCATAGATCCAAAATATGTAATAACAAATTCACCAAATTCATGTTGGTACTTGGCCCTTATGGGTCTGGTGTTGAACCGGAAGCTCTGATACCACTTTGTAGTGTTCCCCACTACTAAACATAACATTTTTTTTTTCTAATACCAATTAAATCCATTGTATGAATTATAAAACTTCCCATGCATCTAGAAACACTGTTAAAACATGAATTGTAGATAAATTAACATTCACAAAGGTACATACAATTGCTTGAAACTTAAAGTAAACACACAAAAAATAATCCCATAATTAAATGCAATGCATTGAGGATTTGCATGCATTAAAAACATTATGAATGCAAACAATTATACAATACACAGTTGTTGACGAGATATTTCCCTTGTGACTTTGGGTCAAGTCATAGTAGATTGAGACCGGATTGACAAGATTGAAATATTCCCTCACAAACAAATGTGCAAACTGAAAAGTAACTACTTTTCACTAGGAGAGAGTATGGAAAGAGAGAAGGATAAAGTGTGCACCTTAAACCCTTCATTCGATGTCGATCCCTGCTCCTACTTTTCAAAACTCTCCTAACCTTTGCCAGAACAAGAATGCAAAATGAAATCAAGACAAATGTTGCAACGAGGTAGTTACGAAATCAAGTAGCATATATATCATGTGTTATATCCAAAGCAAGTATGAAAAATGATAACATACAATATTTCAATGAACACAAAATTAGAGGGAAAGAGAACTCTTCTATTAACACCAAATATCAAAGTTAGTTACAACCTGACTCTCTTCTGGCATTGCTTCAGACCCAGTTGCCCAGGCTCCACCACAAATCCTTCAAGCATCTACTCAATGATGAGGCTCTTCCTTGAATAGTCCAATAAGGATAAGGAGATACCTTATGACTATATAAGAATGAAGAAACACTAGAAAATGAGTTTCCACATTAGGGGATGATACTCAGAGGATAAAATGAATAGGGAAGCTTGCTAGATTTCAACAGCATAACCTTGCACCAAAATACTTTTCCTCATTCTAGCCCCCAAAGGTGATTTTATATCTTCCCCAAGGGGTTTGGGGAGTTGGAATCCATTTTGTACAGGGATGGGGATGTTGGGAAACAAGCCCAACCGAAAAACCTACGAGAAAACACATAATTATTTTATTTTTTATTATTTTTTAGGGTATCTGCAGGTTTAATACTGACAAGTCACGAATATCCATGTTTTTCATCAAAGGGGCCCATGGATATGTCCAAAAGACATGTTTTTTAGATGATTTGAAAGAGGGGAGTTTGGAATTTGTCTAGCAAGCCAAGGGAAAGGGTTAGGCCATGGAACAAATTCATAAGTGTGGGATTTTGTGTTATAACAAATGCCCCCTCGTGTGTGAGGTAAAAAGGGGAAAATGATGGCTGAAATATGTTATAAACTCTGAGAGGTGAGGATGCATTGACATAAACCCATGAAGGTTCTTGAACAAATTGATCCAAGAAAAACAACCATCAACAAACATCAAGTAAGAGTATTCTCTTCCCAAGTTGGGCATACCCATGCTGAGGAGTGATATAAACATGGACGCCAAACCAAGTGCATTGTGGATCCATGGCATATGTGAAATATAACTATATTCCATGGCCACGAAAACCACACAATGGATACATGTGATATAAATAAAGTAGCACGCATGGACACAAAAAATACACAGTGGATCCATGTCAAGGTATCTCATAGCCATGAATAAACACACAGTGGATCTATGTATCAATATCAAGAACATAGGATATCTGGAACCAAGGGAAATAACAAGTTGATCCTATGCAAGTACCAATGTCTTTGAGGTGGCACAATATGGGTCGAGAAGTAGCACAAAAGACGTGGTGCTCGTACTTTACTCAAGGTCTTCAAAAAAATTTGTTGTGGTAAATGTCCACATTATGTGAATAGATGAGTTGAAGTCGAACATAATGAGACATCATTTGATTATCAATCATTGATGTATATCATTAGCAAATGCGATACAACCCACCAATGATGATAATGGGCATCAAGGTACCATATTACAATCTAGCAAGTGTGAATAAATGAGCTGATGTCGAACACCTGGTAGAATATATCGATCAAGGGACATTGATTTATTCCCGCTGTCAATAGTTAGGGAGCCTGCCACTAATGACTACAAGTCCCAAGGTACCAAACATAACTGTAGATCCCTATCCCAGAGAAATATGTGTCAAATTCGATGGGAAGAGATCTGCTGGAAGGAAGGCATTAAGGCATCCTTCATCATCCAACACGAGGTGTGGCAGAAGGCCAAATGTTTGGAAGAAATCAGACGAAGAGATAGATACTTGTGATGATGAGATTGATTCTACTGACTCGGGAAGGCCGACTTGCAAGGTCAAAAACTAACTGTAGAATGGTCGACTCAGGTTGAAACTTTCGTTTGAACAGAATCATGACACATTATGTGACTTATAAAACATGGACTATAAATTGTGATACATTTGTTATACAGGAGGCACCAACAAATGCTCCATATATTTGGAGAAATAACCAACCAGGGGACATAAAACTCAAAAATGAGAGAAAGTCTTTTAAATCCATACTAGACCCAAAATGATGAGACACTCACTCAAGATTGCACTTTGTTCAAGGGTGACAAGATTGCTGCCAACACAAGAGATGGATGCTTTCCCACCTTCTTTTTGGTTTTTTTATTTGTTTTTGTCTTTTTCATATTAGAAAATCCTGAAAAAGAATAAAAGAATGCTATAGTACACTAGTGGAAATGAGTGTCGTGAGTAAGCAAACTAGTACAAAAGTGCAAGGAACATACCTATGCTCAATGCAAAGAAATCATGTGTAGGATAAACACACTCAGGGAATGTTTCCTCCAGGGACAAGGTGTCGAGTCACAAAGGAATAAATTGCATGGATGGGAACTGATAGGAATTCATAAGCAAGTGGTTCAACAACAACATGTTAAAGCCGACAGTAGGCCTAAAAGCATGAATGGTGAATATGTAATGCAGTTACAACTCAAATTTAGGAAGTAAATCTCCCATGATGGTCTTTTTTGTAAGTTTAGTATCTGGGGCCAGAAAAAGAGTAAAATAATACCAAGGAGAACTCTTCTAGTCCATGTTTGACTAGAGTATTCTTTTTTTGTAAATAGTTTGTTTGGTCCAAAAAAGGGTTAAATTTATGCCGAAAAGATGTCCTTTCAAATCCGTTTTATGAGTGTGTAAGAAATAAGGTCATTCGGCCATATTTTCATGTTTAAGGAGTTTGGAAAGAGCTTAATAGAAATTCCAATGTCCTTTTTCGTAAATTTAGTCTCCTAAGCCCAAAAAAGTGTAAAACAAAACTAAGGAGAATTCTTCTATTAAGTAGACTAGAGTATACCTTTTTTGTAATTACTCTATTTGGTTTGAAAAATGGGTAAACTTTTTTTGAACAAACATTATTTCATATCCATTTAACGAGTGTGAAAGAAAAAAGGTCACTCGGCAATATTTTCAATTTTAAGGAGTCTGAAAAGAGCTTAACTAAGAATCCATAATGTTTACGTGAGAAACATATAAGGGAGGGAGTACCGAGGGTAATGGATAGAACAAGACTAAGTAAGAAGCATGAAGTTCGAACGAAAACTCATGGAGGGGCTAACCAAGACTCCCGAGCCTAAAGGACAATCTTGTAGCATGAGCGCTATCATACAATGAGATTCTACACTAAAGCGCGCATGGAAGGTAGGCTCTACCATTAAAAAAACGATATTTTTAAGCATAGGAAACGGTTTCATTACTTGTTAATGGGGTCCACCCTAGGTTTAGGCGGTAATGGCAACTTATAATGCAAAATGTCAGGTGAATACACCCTATACTAAATGCTAGTTATGAGAACATCACCTACCCAAAGTCTTGTGAAAGAGTCTACCAATCAACAAAAAGGGGACAAAATATGTCCACGGTATAGCCTAAGACCTGCAAAAACAACCACAAAGCTATAAGGGACCAACCATTAATGGGATTTTTTGAAATATATCAAAACTATAGGAAGTGAGTTTTTCCAATTTGATATAAATACCAACATATTTACCCATTACTAAGTCATTTTTACCATTTTACTAAAAATTACCCAAAGTGACCAAGAAACCCTTGAATTTCCAACAAAGACTCATGGATCTTGGAGCAATGAAATCCTTTTTCGCCTAGACCAAGTAAGTACCTACACCCTATCCTACAATTTCATTTCTTTATTTATTCATTTTCATGGGAAAATAGGGCTTAAGCCTCATTTTTCAAACTCGAGTTTGTGCATCCATGGGCTGCCTTAAGGGAACCCGCAAATGTCCGTAGCTGGTAGTAATACCAATCACAGATATCTGGGACTGTTAGAACTAAAGGTTGTGGATTCCCAGATACATTTTTGAAAAACAAATTCTGACTTAACTTTCTCTTGGAAATGGATAGAATGTTTGTTCACTGGAGAGAGCGTGAACATGAAGAAGTGGATCGATCAGTATTTGATGATGATGATGCTAAACAAACATTACATGAATTTGGCATGTATAGGTTTTTTCAAATTGGTGGAATGAGGGCCCAATGAAGATTACTAAATCTCTTGATTGATTATTGGCACCTTGACGCTACAACATTTATGCTTGTGGGGCACTCATTGACAATTACCGTAGAGGAAAACTACTTTATCATTGGTTTTTCCAAGAGAGCTTAAGTACCAAACTTCCAAACCCATGGTGGACGTGGGAGAACTATCAATGATTATATCCATGAGTAATGTGATTCAGACACTGAGAAGAGTGGGTCTCAGGAGCCCATTAAGCACATTACCAACCTGAGCCTCCAAGTCATTATTTACACTAAGGTGTGGATCATAGGATCCAACTCTTTGCATCTTTCTTCTTAGGCCCAAATGAAAGATGGGGTTGAATGATTGAGATCCACAATATTTGACTCGAGTACGAAAATGCTAAACTGCACGAAGTCTCAACTTATAGATTGCAAGCTCAAGAAAACTAAGAACTTTGGATTCAATAGTGTCTTGTGCAAATTTTTCTTTGAAAGGGTTCCTATGATGATCCCGAGGACTTATGTACGGGGACACTTGCAACCATGGCCTTCCATGGTCCAATGGACCGATTTAATAGCTCAGTTAGGAGGGGACAAATTATCCAACCCATATGATGACAAATTTTTCAGTTGGTGGGACTGGAAGACTCCCTTCATTGAGGATTACCCCTATGTTGAATCAAATTTACTGATGATCCTGATGTCATCATTCCTCTTAGGGATGAGCCACGAGATAAAGTTAATTTGTTTTTGTGTTTATTTAACTTTTTATTTTTCGAATATATATGATATATACATGGAAAGGTAAAAAGACCTATCTTTTTGTGAGATCCATCATGTTGATAAGTACTTTACTTTGTATGTAGATAGAGCACTTGTGAGGACTACTAATGTCCCACGACATAGCCGACACAGAAGAGAGGAGACCGATCTTAGTGATGACATAGATAGGATCTTGCGCAGTGTAGGTAGAAACTTTGAGGCTCTCACTCATAACGTGCCTATGGATACTATTCATGACCTCCCCGTAGGCATGCAGTGCCATCTCGTGGGGGTACCTAGACCATGGGTTAGACTATTCCTATGTTTGGAAAATATCATAGTTTTCTATGATAGAGTCCACCAACCTCGAGCCTAGATACATTGTGTTCTCATAGCATGATTTTTGTACTTATATGACATTATATGACATTCAGGGGCTAGGGGCCCCACATTTTGTACTTATGGATCTCTTTTTTATATATATATATATATATAGGATCATGTATTCGATACAGACCATTAAACTGTGATACTATTATAATATAAGTGGATGTGCTCATTTTACCATTGACAATACCCTTGTCACCCAACCATAGGCCAAATCCACCCTCTGAGCACCTTAACCTTGACAGAGAATCACTCCGGAAGCAAACCCTAGGCTAAATATCCAAACAAAGGGCAACAAACCTTTCCCCAAGGATAACGCACCAACAAGAGTTGATCAGATGCTCCAAACCCTAGGCAAGAGATAGTCCAAGTGTAACTGCTATCTGCAGTGGTTGCAACGACAACTGTCCTCCAAACTTGTGCAGAAACTGGGCAACTGCAGTGCGCACAAGTGCTGCTCTGCAATTCTGAGACTTCCTTCTAGAATGAGAACTGACCTCCTGTATTTATACTAATTCTGGCTAACTACCTAGGCCGAATTCTCATTCTGGGTATCTGTCTGTTCAGTATATATTATTATTTCTAGCTGACTTCTCTTGGAGACTAATAACCTAATATAAATTATCTTCTTGAGCCAACAAGTCTTCTAGGGTTATTAGCCAACTCATTAGGGTTTCTT